>CAUYRH010094969.1:0-31195 GCA_963574655.1 Perodicticus potto
ATTCTTCATATGAAAGTGTGAGTGATTGTAAATTGGTTTCATAATAGTACTGAGTACATGGGATATTTTTTCTTCCATTCTTGAGATACTTTACTAAGTAGGGTATGTTCCAGCTCCATCCACGTAAACGTAGAAGAGGTAAAGTCTCCACAACAGATGGAATCTATGTTTAACAGGCTGATGTGTCAGTGATGCTGGACCCATGACATGGAGAATTACAAAGCCATAGAAAAGAACAAGGGAGTCCTTTACGTATTGAAAAGGATTGTCCTCCATATGGGTCACTATGAAAGTTCTGAGACAGACTATGTTAACAGGCCATTATTTCACTTCCTAGAAACACAGTGGCAGCGTCCTTTCTGATACACCGGTGCGAGTTCCAACTTGCTCGGCTGTTGCCGGGAGGGCTTCCTGTTTCCATCCAAGTGGATTTTACATTTCTTGATTTTTGTGCATTTGAAAACTTTTGTAATAACCCACGTATAGTGTGGGTTATATGTTACAGTCTGTGTTAAAATAAAAAAAGGAGGGGGGTGGATGAGGGAAAAAGTTATTTGTTGCATGTGTGTAGAATCTCTTAGAGAGGACAGTCTAGAAACCAGTGATGTGTTCTCTCTGGGAGCGTGAGAAACAGAGGGTAGCAGGGAAGAGGACTTCTCACAGTAAATCTTGGTTTCTTTTTTCATCACTTAAAAGTTTGAATCAAAAAAAATTTTTTGGAATCATGTGAAATGTACTAGTCATACAAGATGTGAGCCACCACTGAAAACAGATGTAGATAGCAGAGGGGCACTCAGAGAGCGGGAACTCCACAGTGGTAGCGCCTTCGGCTGCCTCCTGTCTCCCTTCCAGTACTCCTTCTACAGTCTCGGGGTCCTCTGCTGACCGCTGACTGTGCCTGTCCACTGACCCCACACTCCTGACTCCTCACACCTCTGCTCTTCCATCACCACCTACCTCCTTGTGTCCCCCTGACCCCACAGAGATCTGCTTTTCAATCTTGTGCCTTCACCATAGCTCATCCAAGACCTTCTCACGGCCCTGGGACTCTTACCTGGACCTTCTTTAAACCCATTCCTTCCTTTCTTTTCTTGCCTCACGCTACTGAGGTCCTCTTTCCACACTTCATCCCCTCCTCCTTCATCCTGCCCCACAGATGTGCACATTTCCTAAAGCTCATCTCTCTGTTCTTCTCCATCATCTCAGATGGGGGTCCCTTATTCTTAAGGCTTCTGGAACCACTTCTATGCCAAGACTCCAACATCCTGAGTGGTGGGCCATCCCTTCCTCAAGCTGCAGGCCCAGGAAGAAATGCAGACTGGGCACGTCTACCTGGCTGTCTCACCCTGCCCTGGGCCTTCACGCTCCATGATAAACTTCGGACATCCACTCACTGAACTAGCCGTCCCCTGAACCCCTGGCAAAAGCCAATAGTTCCAGAAACCCTGGGAGTCACTCCTGCTTTCACTGCTCAGGGATCAAAGGCTGATTTGTGGCTGACAGTCTTTCTCCACCTCCCCTCCACCCAGGCTCTGTGTCACAGCAAGTTTTCCTTGAAAATTTCTGTCATATGACTTCCTTCCTCTACATTTCCACTTACCCACCCAAGCTCTGGATTGCATACAAGATTGCTCAACAGTCTCTGAATCATCCTGTCATTGAGTCAGTGGACATTTCATGTGGATAGACTATGTATGAGGCACACGCCACATGCCATGGGGATACCAAGATGAACAGGCGTGCAGACAGCTTTATGCAAAATCAGAGGATGGAGGGAACAAAAGAAGAGATAAAGAGCGATGCAAGTTGACAGGCAGGGGGAGTCACGTCCAGAGAAGGGGCTCTGAGAAAAGTTTCATGCAGCAGAAATGACATTTGAACTGAAGACAGGATCAGCTGGCCACAGATGAGAACAAAGGCAGCCACGAGGTCAGAAACATCAGGGCTTAAGTAAATCCCCACCGTGCCCCTTAATACCCCGTGATTTACAGCGATTTACTCAACACTCGTCTTCCTCATCTAGGACACAGAGGCAATAATGTCATCTTGCTCCTTGGCTTTTTGTTAGGATTAAATGGATGTGCGTTTGGGGTGCTCTGCGGTAGATTAACTGTATGTTGTATTTTGGAAAATGTGGAAAAACTAAGAAAGAATGAGATATAAAGTATAACAGAATACAATGACGTAAACTAAAAGTCTATCACACAGTGGTTGCCACTGGTCAGGTTGTGACTACAAAGGAATAACAAAAGGAATGTTTCGGGGTAAGGTTCTGGGTCCTGATATCCTGATTATAGTGACCGTGACACAGGTCTGCCACTGCATTTGTATGTGTTTTAACTGTCAGACCTGTACACCCAAAGGAAAAAAATCAATCACACACTTTCATGAACATACATAAATAAAAAAGGAAAACGTTTAATACATTACAACAGCTGGTTTGGGGAGGGAGAAAACAGGCAAGGAGAGAAAAGGAAAAAATGCAAATAAACACAAGACAGGGGCCTCGCACAGACCCACAAAGACAACGTGTCCTGAACTGGGGACGAGGACCATCCTGTGCCCGAGGTCTCCTCCTACTGCCCCACAGAAAATGGCCTGGAGGAAAGTAAAGGACAGTAACTAAAGGCGTGGGGAAGGGAGGAGGTGCCGAGGGGGTAGAAAGTGAGGTAAGAACGAGACAGACCTGAAAGATGAGCACACTGTGACCTCACTCATCAGTAAGTCCCACAAGTACAGGTAACATACTCACATGACTTATCATTACAGCCATCCAGCCAAGGCTGCCACGCTACGGTGTCACATAGATTTTGGCAATTGACTAAATCAAGGTTACGACAGGATTTTTGGCGTTTGATAACTGGTTGCTGGGGTTGGGAAAGGAGTGAGAGTCCCAGACCACTGGGCAATGGACAGCCGTGCTGCCCTTCCCGGGGGACCCCAGGAAAAGCAGACTTAGGGCGGGTGAAAAGCAGCACATCCAGCTTGGGTCATTACGAGCCTGGGGTCCCTGTGGAGCCTCTACATGAAGGTGGGTGAACAGATCCTTTTGGGACCTTCCTAAACAGTCACTGATGATAAAAGCTGTGGAGACAAGCTCTGTCCCCACCCTGAGGCAGCGGTGGGCAGGGCAAGAAGCGCCCTGGGTGTAGGGTGGCTCAAGTCTGTAACCCTAGCACTCTGCAAGACCGAGGGGAGTGGCTCCCTTGAGTTCAGGCATCTGAGACCAGCTTGAGCAAGAGCAAGACCTTATCTCTCTCTACTAAAAATAGAAAAACCAGCTGGGCATTGTGGCAGGTGCCTATAGTCCCAGCTATTTGGAAGGCACAGGCAAGATCACGGCCTGAGCTCAAGAGACTGAGGTTCAGTGAGCTCTGACGATGCCACGGTACTTAATTCAGGGCTACAGAGTGAGACTCTGTTTCAAAAAAAGAGTAGGGAGAAAAGGAGCCTAAGAAAGAATCTGGGAAAGTAGTGACCTGAGAAACTGGCAGAAACCTTGGGGCATTGAGGGGATAGTTCAAGATTAGTGTGGTCAGTGTCACATGCTTCAAACTGGCTGGAGTGGCTGGAGTTCACTGGTCACCTTCCCCGAGGAGAGGGGCAGTGAGAGCACAGGCGATGCCGTGGGACTAGATGGAAAGGGGAAGGGAGGAGGTGTCGCCCAAGTCTAGGAATGTGCTCGAAGGAAAAAGCCATCAAAGATGAAAGGCTGAAATTAGAGGACTGAGGAGATAACTGAGATTGAGGGAACTGTGAGTGGGCTGAGTTGTATAAGCTCCCTGGGGCAGGAGGATTGCTTGAGCATGGCGGGTCTGGGTAACACAGCAAAAAACCATTTTTTAAAAAAAATTGTTTTAAATTAATACAAACTTTCTTTTGTTTCTTTAAAACTTAAGAGACCCCAAGAATTCAAGCAAGCCACAGAAGCCTTTGCATAAGGATATCACAGGCACAAGAAAGTGATACCCAAATTCAGCTCCAGGGGCTGGCTAAGATAATGTGGCAGGATGACTTTTTTTCTTTTTTTGAGACAGGGTTTCTGACTCTATTGCCCGGGCTAGAGTGAAGTATCCTCACCATAGCTCACTACAGCCCCGAACTCCTAGGCTCATGGGATTCTCCTCTCTCGGCTGGTGCACACTACCACACCGGGATAACTTCTCTATTTTTTGTAAAGACAGGGTCTCAATATGTTACTTAGGCAGGTCTCAATATGTTACTTAGGCAGGTCTTGAGCTCCTGGCCTCAAGCAATCCTTCCACTTTTGCCTCCCAAAGTGCTAAGATTATGCACCCAACCTGGAGACTTACTTTTGACTGTTTGTCATTTTATACCTCAAGTTTTGTACTAGGTACATGTGTTTTCATTGTTATAAAAATAATTATTTTTACAAAAATAATTTTTTACAAAATATAAATAGATCATCACCGACCCAGACAAGACTAATTTCAGTATGAGGTATAGCATATAGTATAGCTCACAGTACATACTATAGGGTATATACTACAGTCCAATACTATGTAATATCTGTCCCATGTACACGCAGTGTACAGAGCATAATATACACAGTATATAGTACAGTATAGCATAGGAAAAATAGCCAGATTGCCACAGGTTCTCTGAATGATTCAGAGAAGAGAAAATGGAGAAATTAACTACAAATATCTCTTATAAGAAGCCTGTCTCAAAGGGGATGAGATAAAAGTCACTTGGCAACATGTATCATTTTGTTTGGAGGAGAGTATTGGGAAATATCCATGCAAAAGAGCTGGCAGAAATTAGCTTAACAGTGCAGCTGCTAAGGGGGTAACTAAGGAGGCAGCCTGAGATCTGGGCGGACAGGAGACTTTACAGTTTTGGAGTATGGAGATGGATACACCTTAACCAGAAATATATCTTGTCCCAGATGTGGAGGCAGAGCTAGAGGGGAAGGTGCTCTCGGCCTGATGAGTTTAAGTGAATCAGCAAAATTCCCTGTTCCTCGGCCGCACTAATGGGTCCTGAAATGGGAAACAGACTTGATTCTGGCCAGTAAGACCTAAGCAGGCATTTGAAGCAGGCTTCAAAAAAAGGGCTGCAGGAAGCTATACTTCTCTCTCTTGCTGAAGGGGAATGAGAAAGTGTGTGGTCCCAACTGCTGCTGGCAGCCATCCCAAAACCACAAGGGAAGTGCCCCAGGATGAAGTCAACAGCTGCATGAACAGCAGAGAGAGAAGCTCCCAGATCCTTGACAAGATCACGGAGCCACCAGATCAACCTGCCCCGAGGACTGCCTTCACCTGGACTGCGAGGAAAAGAAGCCATGTTAAGTTGGGTCTCCTGGTCCTTACAACCCAGAATCCTCTCCCTGATAAACATCCTTAAGAGGAACAAGATAAACTAGAGTCAGGAACTGAGGCAGAATGCTGGATGGAATTTTCACCTTCTTCTCTGTAAAGTAAAAAGTGATCCCCATGCTAAGAGTGCAGCGGGAGCTGTGAAGAGGCAGAGTTCAGGGGAACCCGCAGCTGGCTGTCCGGGCACTGGAGGAGCCAGCAGCCTGGGGCTACCCAGGGGACCTGACAGGCAGCGCTGAGCATCCAGATGAGGGTTTTGAGACACATGCGGCTGCAAACAGCACAGGGCTGTGCTCCTGTTGGGCACCCTAGGTTTGAGGATGGACAGCACCGGTGAGAAAGAGTTAGGGGGAGTGACATGGCCGCTGCTGCAGTGATGAACCCCAAGGTCAAGCTGCACTTGACAGGGAGGGAATGTAGGAGGGGGCTGAGGGGTACAATAGTAATAATGATAATAAAAGGGATGAAGTAGACATCTTCTCGGATCAAGAACCTGGAATTGAGAGCACCAAAGAGACAATGCAGAGACAGGTCTTGACAAACAGAGCTAAGTATCCCCAAATAAGGCAAAGGCCCAGCACCCTTCACGCCCCATTGCCACCCCTAATTCATGGCTGTTGTTTCAGGATTAGCTGTATTGGGTGAGTTTGAGTGAAGCTGGACAGATACAGATAAGAACCAGGAGGGGCCTTATTCTACCTGTATCACCCAGAGCCACCTGCACATCAGTAGTGTTTTCAAGTTTTGTTCTGATGTTTTTTTTTTTTTGAGACAGAGTCTCACTATGTCGCCTTGGTAGAGTGCCGTGGTGTCACAGCTCACAGCAACCTCAAACTCTTGGGCTTAAGCGATTCTCTTGCCTTAGCCTCCCAAGTAGCTGGGACTACAGGTGCCCGCCACAATGCCCAGCTATTCTTTTTGTTGCAGTTGTTTAGCTGGCCAGGGCCGGGTTTGAACCCACCACCCTCGGTGTATGTGGCTGGCGCCGTAACCACTGTGCTACAGGTACCAAGCCTGTTCTGATGTTTCTGAAGGGGGAACATTCCCTTGCTGCAAATGAAAAATAAAGGACACTGCAAGGAAAGCACCCCTCTAGCTGGTCTTTGTAAAGAACTCACCTCTGCATTCATCTTGGTCTCTTCCTGCAGTGGCTGTGAAGACAAAGGCAGAGAGAGGTTCAGGACCCTGCTCCAACCCCATGCAAACACCGTCCTGCGCCCTCCTCCCCCACGACTTCCTGTCTCACCAATCTCAACTTCCCCACTCCCTCACACCCTGTGCCCTCTGCAGGGGTGCCCAGGCTGGTGTCTACCCTGGGGTTGGTGGTGGCTGACTTTGCTGGACGTCTCACCAGCACTGTTTCTCTAGAGAAGAGCATTTTCAACCCCAAGGGTGCTCCTCCAACTCTGGGGAGTAGCTGCAAACGGGATCCCTTCATGGGAGTGATACACTTCCCAGGGCAGGTGCTTGGAGAGGACAGCCTTTCCCCTGGCTTTCTTCTACGGGGACAATCAAGGCAATAAGAAAGCACTCCTTTTTTCCCCTTCCTAACTGAGTTTTCAGAGTACTTGAATTTCTTTCGTTTTTTTTGAGACAGAGCCTCAAGCTGTCACCCTGGATAGAGTGCTGTGGCATTACAGCTCACAGCAACCTCCAATTCCTGGGCTCAAGCGAGTCTCCTGCCTCAGCCTCCCAAGTAGGTGGGACTGCAGGTGCCCGCCACAACGCCTGGCCATTTTTTGGTTGCAGCCATCATTGTTGTTTGGCAGGCCCGGGCTGGATTCGAACCCGCCAGCTCAGGTGTACGTGGCTGGCGCCTTAGCCCGTTGAGCCACAGGTGCCGAGCCAAGTACTTCAATTTCTTATATTAAAAGAATGGTCCTTGGCTCGGCGCCTGTACCACAGTGTTTATGGTCCCAGCCACATACACCGAGGGTGGCGGGTTTGAACCCGGCCCAACTAAACACCTGCAACAAAAAAATAGCCAGGCGTTGTGGCAGCCACCTGTAGTCCCAGCTACTTGGGAGGCTGAGGCAAGAGAACCACTACTTAAGCCCAAGAGTTTGAGGTTTCTGTGAGCTGTGAACCCACGGCATTCTACAAAGGGCGACATAGTGAGAGTCTGTCTAAAAAAAAAAAAAAAGGTCCGACAGGCTGCTCTGGATCCTTACAAAGAAGGAAGCGGGGAGCAAACAGGAGAGCTGGAGTCAGAAGGAATGAGGGAAAAGAGGAGGTGAGGGGAAATAGGAGAGGGGAGCAAAAGAAACAAGGAGACAGACAGTATGGTTTAACGGTGGTTCCAAACGTCAGTGTACTCCTGGGACTGCTTGTTGAAAATGCAAATTTCTGACCAGGCATATCAGCTCCCACCTATAGTCCCAGCTTCTCAGGAGGCTGAGGCAGGAGGATCACTTGAGCCCAGGAGTTTGAGGTTATGGTGAGCTATGATGGCACCACTGCACTCTAGCCTGGACAACAACGTGACACCCTGACTCTTAATAGCAAACAAAAAAACCAAACCCCAGCCCTGCATATTTCTGGACTCCTCCTCCAGATTCTAGAGTGGGGGAGAAGCTACAAGTCTGCATTTTCATCAGGCATCCAGGAGATTGCGTACAGATGTTCAGGAGCCCCACTTGGAGAAACACTAGAATTGAGAGTGGAACAGACAGGCCCACAGAGAGCAATCTGTTCATTCATTTTTCAGAGCTGCTAGAATTGTCACTGTATTTTAACTAGTATAACTGGGCAGCCGACGCAGGGCCAAAGCATAGGAGGGGTGACGAAAGAAGCACGAAGATGCCTCTCCAGCCCCTGCCCTGGGGTGGGCTGTCCAGGAAGCCAATGCAAGTGACTGTTCCTCGTTCACAGAGGCCTCTGAAAAGGGAAGGGTCCAGTTCTGCATTTGGTTTTACTCTTTTTGGTTAAGTACAGGATGACAGCCATAAATAACAGGGAAATAATAATCCCCATGGGGCGGTGCCTGTGGCTCAGTCGGTAGGGCGCCGACACCATATACTGAGGGTGGCAGGTTGAACCCGGTCCCAGCCAAACTGCAACAAAAATATAGCCGGGCGTTGTGGCAGGCACCTGTAGTCCCAGCTACTCGGGAGGCTGAGGCAAGAGAATCACCTAAGCCCAGGAGTTGGAGGTTGCTGTGAGCTGTGACGCCACTGTACTCTACCGAGGGCAATAAAGTGAGGCTCTGTCTCTAAAAATAAAATAATAATAATAATAACAACCCCCATGACAACCACTACCATCACCTTGACTCTGGGCAATGCCAAGACTGTCTGGGGGGACTCTGTGAGCTTTGTGTTGAAAATGATACTTTTTTCCAGCAATTTCCCTCTTTTCTCCCTTCATATTCCTCTTTCCTGAGTTGAGAGTGGGTCTCAGAACATAACCTGGGCAGCACACAAATGCTGCCTTTCCTTTTGAAATTAGGAGCCTTTTCTTATCTCCTGAAAAATCTGAAGAAGGGAACGTGCTAGAAGAAAAACTCTGAAAAACAGAATGTAACAAAGTGAGTGGACTTTCTTCTCAGATCCGGAGGAATCAGTATAGGTGTGATGTCCTTTTTTTTTTTGAGACAGACTCTTACTCTATTGCCTAGGCCAGAGTGCCGAGGCTTCAGCCTAGCTCACTGCAACCTCAAACTCTTGAGTTGAAGTGATCCTCTTGCCTAAGCCTCACGAGTAGCTGTGAGTACAGGTGTCCACCACAAGCCTGGCTAGTTTTTCTACTTTTACTAGAAGCAGGGTCTCGCTCTTGCTCAGGCTGGTCTCGAACTCCCAAGCTCAAGGGATCTTCCTGCCTCGGCCTCCCAGAGTGCTTGGATTACAGATGTGAGCCACTGTGCCTTGCAGGTGTGAGGTCTTTTTATGCACAAAACATCTGAGAAGGCTAAGTCACTGAGAGTCAAGGCATAGGGGGCAGGGAAGCCAGAATTAAGTGGAGGAGGCCTGTGGGCTGGCCTGGAGCATAGGCTCCCAGAGAACACGACTTGCTCACCCTGTCCTGGCTGCCCGGAAGTCATGCAGAGATGCCCCTCCCCCAAACTCTGCTGTGCTTGTTGCTTATATATTTTAAGAACTTTAGTTCAAGTCTCCCTTGGAGCCTATTTGTGAGTGAGGAAATCTGATAACAAAACGTACAAATATAAGGAGGAAGATAACAGATGTGAGCCTGTCTGTGTTATCTTACTTTACATTAACCCTGCCAACTTTGGCAAAAAAAAAAAAAAGCTGTTATCAACTCCATTTTACAGATAAAGTACCTGAAGTCCAGGGAAAGTAATAGCACTTAGCCTCACAGCCAAATGGCACAGGCCTGTAATTTCCAGACTTTCTGGTTCTACAGTCAAATCCTAGGGAGCCAAGAGGCCTTGACAGCTCCCGTCTCACACTCACCCAGAGAGTATCTGTGATAAACTAGAGGCCTGACGTTTGGTTCTCTGTTAGTCCTGGACTGTCCAAAAAACCACAGTCAGATTCCTTATCTGTAGGCTGAATGGTTGGACTTCATCTCTAAGGTCTGTTCCAGCTCTAAAATGCTCTCTGGTTCCCAGAAAAGGAAATTCAGGCAACTCTTCATAACAGGTGGAACGATACTCAACGTCAGTTACAGTTATAGAATGTAAAGTATGATTTCACCAAGATGCCCTATCAGATCGACAGATCAAAATGATTGCCAGACTATGTTGGTCAACGTGTATTGAGAAATAGAATCTCTGACATTACTGGGGGATGACAGGTGGGTATTATCTCGGTGGAAAGCAGTTTAGGAATATCTACTAAAATTCTCAACATACCCGACCTCTGACCTAACAATTCCTCTGCTTCCCATTTCTGTCTCTAGCCACCAAACCACATTCCCCAAACCCTCTGTTCTTGTAGAAACATTACAACTGTTGGCTTTCCCCTTCTTTCTTTTCTTTCTTCTTTCCTTCCCTCCCTCATTCCCTCCTTCTCTACCTTCCTTCCTGCCTTACTTCTTCCCTCCCTCCCTCCCTTTTCTTTTCTTTTCTATTTTTTTTGGAGACAGAGACTCACTCACTCTGTTGATCTAGGGAGAGGGCCATGCTGTCACAGCTCACAGCAACCTCAAACTCTTGGACTCAAGCGATCCTCTTGCCTCAGCCTCCCAAGTAGCTGGGACTACAGGCACCCACCACAACACCTGGCTATTTTTTAGAGATGGGGTCTCATACTTGCTCAGGCTGGTCTCGAACCTGCGAGCTCAGGCAATCCTCTTGCCTAGACCTCCCAGAGTCCTAGGATTACAGGAGTAAGCCACCGCACCCAGCCTTAGGCTTTCCCTTTTAATGAGAACGTACAGGAAAGCTTTCCTATAAAGAGCAGTCTACCAAACATTACTCATGAATTTCACTGTTCTCCCAAAGAATCTGGGGAAAGCAAACCAGGGTTTGGAGAGATACACACTCATGAGAAAAGAATCCTACCTAGAAATCACATTAGGCATTAGGGGTGCACCCCCTAGGATGAACTGCATGGCTGCTCTGAAGGCACACTCAGCTGGGGCATCCTCGCTGGTGCTCACAGAGCTCTGAGTAACTGACGGTCACACAAGTGGCAGCAGATCTTTACCACATTCTTTCCCCTTTTGCTTTCAGCTCCCCTTTTGGCATGGTCAGGAGAGGCAGCAACCCCAGGCCAGCCAAGATCTGGCTTCACCTTCCAACCCTCCACTTGCCTGTCTCACACTGCCCTCTCCTTTCCTCCCCGCTGTCTGACCACGACCAAAGTCTGAACAGAATTCAGGGAGTATTTTATTCTGTATTTTAATATGCCTTTTTTTTTCCACGACTAAGTTTTTTCCATTTTTCCATTTAATTTGTATTTTAATATTTCTTAAAATATCTAAGACATAATCTTGTAACAAGAACATTTAGGTTTGTTTAGGGTTTTTGTTTTTATTTTAAGGGTTTAATAATTAAATGGTGAAACACAAAAACAGTTTTCTCACTTTTAGTATTATGTTTAGAGAGATTTTTTTCCAAGAGAGTTATGATCACATTTTTATTTACTAGATATTTTACTTTTCTTTCTTTTATATTTACCTTTCTATTTATTTATTTATTTATTTTATTTTTTACTTTTTTGGCCAGGGTGGGGTATGAACCCGCCAACTTGGGTATATGGGGCCGGAGCCCTAATCCTTGAGCCATAGGTGCCGTCTTACCTTTTTATTTTTTAATCTACCTAAATTGTATTTTGGTATATGGCATAAGTCTCTAATTTTACTTTTCACCAAATAGTTGCATTGTGTCCATATTATTTATCGGATATTTCCTCCTTTCCCTCAGTGACTCCATACTTAAATTCTATGAATAGTGATTCTTTTTCTTCCCTCTGCTATGCTATTGACCTGTACTTCCATGCTTTTAATACACTGTTTCGCCACAAGGTTGTGGCTTTAGAGTGCTTTAATACCTAGTAGTTCAGGTTCTTTCATTAATCTTATTCAATATTCTCATCTATTCTTGCTTGCTTAGATTTCTAGATTTATTTTAGAACATCTCTGTCAAGTTAAAACAAATCCACTAGGACTCTGACTATGTTCGTATCAAATGTATAAATTAAATTAGGGTGAATTAATAAGCCTTCCCATCCAGAAGGCTGGGCATGGTGGCTCACACCTGTAAACCTAGCACTCTGGGAGGCTTGAGCTTGGGAGTCTGAGAATGGCCTGAGCAAGAGTGAGACCCTGTCTCTATTAAAAATTGAAGAATTAGTCAGGTGTTGTGGCAGGCCCCTGAGTCCCAGCTACTCAGGAGACGGAGGCAGGAGGATCACTTGAACCCTGGAGTTTGAGCTTGTTGTGAGCTAGCCTGATACCATGGCACTCTAACCTAGGCAAAAGAGTGAGACTCTGTCTCAAAAAAAAAAAAAAAAAGAAAGAAAGAAAGAAAAAAAAGTCAACACCTTTATATAAACAACCTGCTTAAAGCAATTTAAAGTAGGCTTTTCCTCCCTCCACATCCACTGTAGCAAGTTTGCTTTTATCTACATTGACCCCAAAACACAATGCACTCAGGTGTAGAGACGAAACATCTCTCTGGGGATGAACAGCCAGACTGGGACTCAAGAGACCAGAATTTTAGACCTGGCCTAGCTGTGTGACCAAGGTCAGGACATGTAGTCCTCTGTGCCTTAGTTTCAGAGCCTTCAACAAGGAGAAGAGGCAGATGAACTTAGATAACCCCTCCGTCCTCCCTCTGTGCTGACATGCTCTAATTCTAATCCACTTTACTTCTATTTTTTTTTCCTGTTCTCTTTTAAAATAACTTTCTTGGTTAACTGAAGTTTCCTAGTTTTTCTTCTGGTTTCTCAAGCAAACTAGGTCAAGGCCCAGGTTGCTGGAGCCGGTGAAGCAGCGGCCATCAAGGCCCTAGGCACAGGAATGCTCAGTGGGTACAGCTTTTCCTGAACAAGAGCCATTCTCTTCCCCGCCCCACCTGTCCATCCGAAAGTATCTCAATTTAATAGAAGAGAAATGAGATAACATGAGGCAAATTACCCTTACTAAGGAATAAACCCCTGGCAATATTTAAACTTGGAAGGATAAATCCACCCATGTTTTAAAAGAGCTGCTTATTAACTCAAATAATTGTAGAAAAATGTGCAACTCAATTTCAAAACTGGGTTGAGGTTAAGACATTCTGGGGTCAGGACTGGTGTGGTGACTCATGCCTGTAATCCTAGCACTCTGGGAGGCACAAAGGGTCAGACTATTTGAGCTCAGGAGTTCAAGACCAGCCTGGGCAAGAGTGAGACCCCGTCTCTAAAAATAGCCGGGCATTGTGGTGGGCACCTGTAATCTCAGCTACTCAGGAGGCCAGGACAAGAGGAACACTTGAACCCAGGAGTTTGAGGTTACTGTGAGATATGATACCACAGCACTCTACCAAGGGCAACATTGTGAGACTGTCTCCAAAAAAAAAAAAAAAAGACATTCACACACCTACACCAACCCTTTTGAAGGTACAGATTGTAACCTTGATCCCTTATTGCTGAAAGCCTAGCTTTTCCTGGCTAAGTGCTACAGGAAACCATGAGCTGCTAGAACAGCTAAGCATACATAAGTACAACGTGCCACGTGTGTGTGGGATATAAATAGTATATATTGTGCGCACAAGCAGAATATGTAGACTTTTCTGAACTTTTGTTTCAGAACAAGAAAAGTTCACTATGAACTTTTGTTTCTGTGCAACAAGAAAAGTTCACTATGAACTTCTGTTTCTAACATTTAAAAAGCTCAATAATTATGCTTTTAAAGATCTCTAGAAGGAACATGTTTTCTTTTCTCAGCAAATCAATCAAGATTTTTAAAAGATTTCACAATGGATTATTTGAATCATTTTATTTTCTGCACTTAATGTATCATATTCATTCACTGTTTTGTTTTCCTATGCATTTTTTAAGGGGCTACAAATACTCAGATTTCAGGTGAGAAATTTGAAGGACTTTACAAACTCTGATTTTTGGACATGATTTCTGCAATAGAAAAGGGGAAACATGCTGGTGTGTTGGCTCACATCTGTAATCCTAGCACTTTGGGAGGTCAACAAGGGGAGGATTGCTTGAAGTCAGGAGTTAGAGACCAGCCTGAGCAACATAATGAGACCTTATCACCGTAAAAAATTTAAAAATTAGCGAGGCGCTGTGGCACATGCCTATAGCCCTAGGTACTCGGGACGATGAGCTGGAGGACTGCTTGAGCCCGGGGGGGTTAAGAGGTTTACAGTGAACTATGATGTTACTTCATTGTAGATCAGGAACAGAGAGATCCTGCCGCAAAAAAAAAAAAAAGTAAAATAAAATAAAATAAATAGGGGAACAGTAGTTAAGCTATAAGACAAATAAGGGCAAGGTACATAAAATATCTAACTATTTACCCAGCAAACACCTGTTTTAGTACATCAAACAGCCTAAATGAGTTAAAATAGGGAGGACAGAAAAAAACTTACATACTGCAGTGCCTAAAAAACAGAGCAACTCAATGCCACTGCATGAAACGGAGCCAGAGGGCAAAGGCAGCAGTGGTCAAGGTGTATAGTATGTGCTTTAGTTTCCAAGATCAGTTTTCATCTCTTGCCTTTTATTCTCACAATATCCTTTAAGAAATAGAGCCTTAAAACCTTCATTCTGCAGAGGCCCAGAGACATTGGCTACCTTGCTGACGGCAGTTTTCAGTGGCCCACTCCCTCACCCTTGGAGGCCTGGCTGACTGTGCTCCTTCACCCTTCAGCTTCCACTTGGGTTTGGCCAGTGGAGGGGGTCTGCAGGAGAGGGACAAAGAGTGAGTCCAGGCTACCCGTGTTCCACCTGCCTGGTCCCACAGGCTACTGCTCTGGTAGTGGCTGTAATCTGGGATGGCCACAGCAGCCACAGAAGGGGGTAGCCCCTCCTCTAGTGCTCAGCTTTTGCACACACACCTCCCCCAGGCTCTGGTCCCCTCCCTGCCCCTTCAGACTAGTGAAGCTCTCCCCCTCTTCCCTGGGTGCCTTGTCACTATTTGTTGGTTCCTCTGATCCTGCCCACTCTCCTATCAGGAGTCCCCTCCAAACTTCCTTTCATTTTGGGGTTTTTTCCTGTTAGGATCCTAACTGATAAAGTTGCCTATCAAAATCTCACAGCAAATTAACAGCACAGCCAGGACTAAACAGCTTCCTTAGCTTACACTGTGCCTCTCTTTTGACTTCAGTCTCCCCCCTGACCCCTGGCCCTGACATACACATTGGGATTTGAAACTCCTTAGAGTACATCAGCAGTAACTCCGTGATTTCCATCAGCCCTGTGGTGCTCACTGACATTTCTGACTGAGGGAGCAGGGGAGTGTGCAACTGGTATCTGGGTAGAGGTCAGGGATGTTACAAAAGATCCTATAATGCACAGGACACCACTCCCATGCTCCAAACACACACAACAAAGAGTTATCCAGCCCCAAATGTCAAGGCTGAGAAACCCTGGATTACTCATCATGCAGAATAAACCTTCCTCTGTTTTCCTCCTGAAAGGCCTTCTCAAGTACCTATAATCATTGCCCCAAAGCCAGAAATATGGGGAAGGGTTAGGGAAAGGGCGACTTCAGGTGGGGCCAGCTACTGGCCTAAAAGGTCCAAGGGTAAGGATAAAAGTGACCCTTGCCCCCAGAATGGACTTTCCTTCCATGGAGGGAGTTGGGTATTTTGAGACCTATCAAAGAAAATACAGAGGGTGCCACAAAAAAGTATACACATTTTAAGAAAGAAAAAACCTGTATTAACATTGTATTAGTCAATATATACTGATAACAAAAGATGAATACAAGCCACGTTTGAGTATCTCTTGTAATTACAGAGGTCAAATGTGACTTGAGTATTTCAATTTTAATGGCTTTGTGGGACAACGTATCACTGAATGGTGGACATTTTCCTTATTTAGTTTCTTTTTGCTTATCTACATACTGTAAAATTTTCTATAAAGATTAGTATAATTATTCAAAATTCTATAAAAACAGCTCGGCACCTGTAGCTCAGCAGCTAGTGCGCCAGCCACATATACCGGAGCTGGCAGGTTCAAATCCAGTCCAGGACTGCCAAACAACAATGACAACTACAACCAAAAAATAGCCAGGCATTATGGTGGGAGCCTGTAGTCCTAACTACTTGGGAGGCTGAGGCAAGAGAATCGCTTAAGCCCAAGAATTTGAGGTGGCCATGAGCTGGGACCCCACAGCACTCTAGGGAGGGCAACATAGTGAGACACTGTCTCAAAAAAAAAAAAATTCTATAAGAACATTATAAATGAATGATGTAATATTGACTCCATCCCTCCTAGCTCCAATTCCTTTGTTTGATGGAGACAGAGTCTCTCTCTGTTGTGAAACTAGAGGGCCATGGCATCAGCCTAGTTCACAGCAACATCAAACTCCTGGGCTCAAGTATTCCTCCTGCTTCAGCCTCCCGAGTAGATGGAACTATAGGTGCCCGCCACAACACCTAGCTAATTTTTCTATTTTTAGTAGAGATGGGATCTTGCTCTTCTTCAGGCTGGTTTCTAATTTCTGAGCTCGTGAGATCTGCCCACCTGTGCCTCCCAGAGTGCTATGATTACAAGTGTGAGCCACCACACTGGCCCTAACTTTAGTCCTTAACTCAGTGTTTTTCAACCTTTTTAATCTCACTGCATACTTGAACCTATAGTTAAACTTGCATGGCACGCTTAAATTACGTTGATCAAATAAAAGAGCAAAAAAAAGAATATACTTATTGTGCTTTGAACTTCTTCTTTTTTTTTTTTTTGTAGAGACAGACTCTTTCTTTATTGCCCTCAGTAGAGTGCTGTGGCGTCACACAGCTCACAGTAACCTCCAAATCCTGAGCTTAAGCGATTCTCTTGCCTCAGCCTCCTGAGTAGCTGCCATAATGCCTGCCTAAGCTTTGAACTTCTTTCAAAAATAATTGAACTAATGATCTTTAGAAATTTTTGAGGTACACCTAAGATCTTCTCATGGCACACAGGTTGAAAATCACTGCCTTAACTGCATAAACTTCCAGTTGACAATATATCAAGGCGCTCTGATAATTCAGTCCATAGAAAATATTAATTTAAGGCCATTAATATTTGGGGGATCAATATTAAATTAGAACTAGTCATTCAACACTTACATACACACAGGGGAGAAAAACTAATCGAGAATCCAGTAGGTAGCAAGGGGAAGAAGGTTCGGGTTAATTCACACCTAATGGGTATATGCACACATTCTGGGTGAAGGGCACACTTATAACTTTGATCGGAAATGTACCAAACAAACTATGTAACCAAAACGTGTATCCCCCTGTAATATTCTGAAACTTTAAAAAAGAAAATAAAAGGGAATCGATGAATGAATGAAGTTGCTAAGTACATTTTACTTTAAAATGACAATCACGTGACTAACCAAGGTTACCTTTCTAGAAACAAATTTGAGACTCAACTGTGAAAACAATATGGACCTCTACCATCCTATAAGAGAGCCACTAGACATATGTGGCTATTTAAATGTAAATTAATTAAACACAGCACATTTCTGCCATCACAGAAGGTTCTATTGGATAGCACTGAAAAACTTTATTCTTTGTTACCCCTGGACTTATTTCCTGTGCTTACATTTTCTCTGCTCCCAATTCCTGGTTATATTTATTTGCTACTATTCTATGTGACTTTCTTGGGGTAAACTATCTTAATTCTTTTATGGAAAAATTCAGGGTATCAGTACTTTTGAAATCTCTGTGTATGTATAACCTTGTCCCTAGGAGTACAACCTTAGTTTTTAACTGTAGGGCAGAGCAGTTCACGGAGTTGCTGATTTGCTCACCGCCCAAAGACTGAAAGAACAGTCTCGAAAATGCAGCTCCCTTGTCACAAAATCACTATATTCTGTTGGGTTTTATTTTCCATAAATGAAAAATTTTACACTGTTCATAAATGAAAAGTTTCCAAACTGATATTACTATTTGAAGCTTAAACGAAGGGTCAATAGGACATTTCTCCGCCAAACAATGAAGTGTGTTTTCTTTTTCAAATTCCATAATACATGGCTAAATCTCAGTTTCTTTCTAAAATCTCTGTGGCAAAAAGAAACTTGTTAATACTGATACCTATGATCGTGTCATCAGAGCCCTGCATACACCAGGGAGAACTGGGTCTGGAAATGCCACTATAGCTCCTGCAGAATGAAACCCCCTGCCAGATGGGATACCCTGCTAGTCCACAGTTCTGGTGCAAAGTTGCCTCTACACAGAAGGCCATGCAATTTGAGTATTTTATCAGATTTGACACTTTTATAAAAATGATTGGGAGTGATTAGCAGTGTAGACTAAAAACTAAATACAATTAGAACAAAGATGAAAATTAATAGATGTGGCCCAAAGTGGAAAATTTTTTAATCTAACTGGATACTAATTGGGTATGCCAATAATAATAATAAAAAGAACATGTATGAAATACTAGGAAAAATAGTGACAATTACTCCCAAAAGTTCAAGTATAATAGGAGAGCTTTTCATATGGTTTTAGCTCTCTGGCTATAGAAACTTCCCCATAACACTGTCTACCCCTTGACTTCTGTTTATGTTTTTCTGAGATGTATAATGTCAGGAAAGAATAAGCATATTTACCAATACAATTTTTTTCCTGGGGAAACTAGCAATACATCGATACCTTTATTTCAATAATTTCAATAGCTTCTTGGAAATAATACTATTGAAATTACATTCATTATGGGAAAAAACCTTTCAGCACAGTACTGCTTGCTTTGTAGGTGATGATGATAGCTAACGTTCATTGGATTCTTTCCATGGGGAAAACTCTGCTGTAAGCCATTTCTGTTTACTAAGTCATTTATTCTTCACAACCAGGTAAACCAATACTTGGTTATTCTCACTTTCACAGAAGAGAAAATTGAGGCCCCCCAAAGGTAAGTTAACATGCCCAAGATCGCACAGAAGTATACGATGGAAAACTTTTATCATATAGTGTTAAATGAAAAAATGTCAGGGTCCAAAACTGAACGTATGATGACTCAAATCCTTTACCTGGACTTCACACGATTAGCCGTATTTGTGAGCACTTCTCTTACAGAGTGACTACAGAAGCTTAACTCCGGGAAGCAGGTTCCCGAGAGCAAAGTGCGGCGAGGGGGCTCAGCGGCTCGGGAGCGGCCGCGACCGCGGCTTTCGGGCCGGTCCCGGGCCAGCTCGGGTTCCCACCCTGGGGATGCCCCCGGCCACCGGGGCCCCGCAGTCTGAATACAACACAGATTTGATTTTTTAAACCTGTCTTTCGTGCGTCTGCGAAAGCCCCGCACCGGGAGAGACCGTCGCGATGCCCGGCCCGCGGGGCCTCCCGGCCGCGTCCTCCCGCCGGCCGAGGCCGCGCTCGGGGCTCCGGTGGCCGCGGGCCGGGCGCCGGGCCTCCCGCGGGCGTCAGCGTTGGAGCCCCCGCCCGGCGCGGGGAAGGACCGCGCGCCCCCGGCCCCCGCCTTACCTGCAGCCGGCCCAGCTCCCGCGCAGCTCCGGGCGCCGCCGGCTCTGCGGACCGGGGTGCGGGGGGGGGGATCCCGGCTCCGATTGGCTGCCCGGCCCGGGCGGGGGCCCTCGGCGACAGGGGAGGGGAGCAGAGGGAAGGGACGGCTGGGGGAGGGCAAGAGGAGGAGAACGGGGAGTCCTGGCCGCGCTGTCCCCGGTGAGGTCCTGGCCTCTGCGTCCCGGGGCTGTGAGCGACCCGCGGGGCCCGGCTGCAGCGGCGCCCCCCGGCTCTCTGCACCCCGCTTGGCGGCGGGGGTGGCTGGTGGGTGTCCGCGGACCGCAGGGAGGAGTCCCTAGGCCCCTGCGTCGCGGCCTTGGAAGCGGCCCGGCCCTCGCCGTGTGCCTGGCCCTGCGCGGGGGCGTCGCCGCCCTCTCCTCTGCCCCCCACCCACACAGGTGCAACCAGCCGGGTCACTTGGGATTAGTGGCCCCGGTGGGTGCCGAAGCTTATTTTTGTCCTTTGTATAAACGTGCAGAGTAAAGATTCCGGGAGGCCAGTGTGGGCGATTTCCTGTGTTGGGTGGCTAAGAAATGAGCCCTTTCCTGGGGAACTGCCTGGTCTTGTGTTCACCTGGAAAAGGCCTTGTGGGGACCCTGATGGGGAGAGGTCCGGAGCCGCTAGTTGGAGAGGCTCGGGAGAAATGGAGAAACCAGGGAGAGGACCCTTCTAGTTGGAGAGGCTCGGGAGAAGTGGAGAAACCAGGGAGAGGATCCTTCTAGTTGGAGAGGCTCGGGAGAAATGGAGAAACCAGGGAGAGGATCCTTCAGCCGAGGAATGAGATTTCTTTGATCCCGAGGGCAAGATCCTGACTGGTGAAGTTGATGAGCATTTCTTCCAACAAAGTTCTCGCCCTTTATTCCGTGACCTGACAAGCCTGTGCAGAGAGAAGGCTTGGCTTTACAGTTTGATTCCCAGGGTGGATCTGTCTCCTGAAGTCCATACCTCACTTTTCAGCTCCCTGGGTAATTATCTCCTCTTCGATATCTACAACATTTCAGTCTTACAATTTCTAAACCTGTGCCCGGCTCTTTCCCCCAACTTACCCCACAGAATCACCATCTCAGTGGCAACTCTGTGCTTCTGGTTGTTCTGGCCCAAAACCTTGCTGTTATCGGGCGGCGCCTGTGGCTCAAAGGAGGAGGGCGCCGGCCTCATAAGCCGGAGGTGGCGGGTTCAAACCCAGCCCCGGCCAAAAAACAAAACAAAACAAACAAAAAAAAAACCCCACCTTGCTGTTATCTTGGGCTCATCTTGCTCTCACATCCCACCTCCAGGGCTCAGGAAATTCTGTTGGTTGGAACTTCCTAGCATAGGCAGAGACTGACCACTTCTCTCCACGCCTCCACCGTCTCCCACCTGGTCTTGACAGTGGCCTTCTTCCTGCCATCTGTCTTCATGCAGCAGCCAGAGTGACCTTAAAGTATAGGCAGATCAAACCCCTCACAAAATCTTCCCAGTGGTTTTCCATTTAACTCAGGGTGAAAGCCAAACCCCACATAATCTGCTCCCCTTTCACCCTGCAACTCCATCTACTACCACCGTGCCCCTGGTTCATTCACTATAGTCACCCTGCCCCCTCGCTGTTAAGGGCCACCTATTTCTTCTTAATCTATTTCTTCCCATAGCACTTGTCACCTCTCTTATTTATTTATTTAGCTTATTGTTTATTATCTGGCTCTACCATGCACTCACCCCTGCTTCTGCCTCTTGGGCCATGATATCGCCATTTTGAAAAAAATAACTGCCATCAGACAGAGAGGTTACACAAGCCGAAGTCGGGGGTCTAAATGTGTGATCACTTTTTTTTTTTTTTGAGACAGAGTCTCACTCTGTCGCCCTTGGTAGAGTGCCGTGGCTTCACAGCTCACAGCAACCTCCAAGTCGTGGGCTTAAGTGATTCTCTTGCCTCAGCCTCCCAAGTAGCTGGGACTACAGACGTCCGCCACAACGCCTGGCTATTTTTTGTTGTTGTTGTTGCAGTTGTCATTGTTGTTTAGCTGGCCTGGGCCAAGTTCGAACCTGCCACCCTCAATGTATGTGGCTGGCACTGTAATCACTGTGCTATGGGCACTGAGCCTAAATGTGTGATCACTTTAAATGAAGCTCAAGGGAAGGCATGGTTTCCCTAAAGGAAATGCTGAGTTCTGTTCCTAAGAGTGCTGGCGAGACAAAAACCACAGAAGTTGGGCGGTGCCTGTGGCTCATGAAGTAGGGCGCTGGCTCCATATACCCAAGGTGGAGGGTTCAAACCCAGCCTCGGCCAAACTGCAAAACAGAAAAATAGCTGGGCGTTGTGGCGGGTGCCTGTAGTCCCAGCTACTTGGGAGGCAAGAGAATCGCCTAAGCCCAGGAGTTGGAGGTTGCTGTGAGCTGTGTGACGCCATGGCACTCTACCGAGTGTGATAAAGTGAGACTCTGACTCTATAAAACAAAAGAACAAAAACCACAGAAGTTCATTTGTTGAGTCAGACTAGCATACCCAGACGAGCTGCAGGAAAGCCTGTGAGGGGGGCTACATGATGCCCCACCTCTTTCTTTTAATGATGTGGATGTGTTATGAATGTGTTAGTTTATCGTGATTCTTCTAAAGTCTGATTTTATGTTGGGTCTCTCTTTTTTTGAGTAAGAATCTCCCATTCTACAAAGTAGTAACCCTCTTCAAACTGAAGGACTTTGGATATGTTGGGGGGACAATGACAGACTACCTTAGGACACAAGTAACAGAAAATCACCACTCGAACAGCATTAACCACTAAGAAAGTGTATTAGGACTCCAGCCTCATTTCTCTCTCTTTGCTCTTCTCCCCACCCATGTATAACAGGATAGTAAAGTATAGATTGTGACTAAGACAAACAGGATACATGAGATGTGAAATTCTAGGATCAGATCTCCAAGGATATAAGAAGAATTAAGAGTGAAGAGAGAGATTTGATAAAGAAATCTCTGGCAGAGCTCTTGCTGTGCTGTTTCCTTTCATCCCATTTGTGGGAAGCTTTGAACATCCTGTTTCCTACACTTTGTGCCTCTTGGCTTCCACACAACCAGTTGGAGAACTTGTAAAGTATGTTGGTAGACGTGGGGGACTCTTTGAACTGTCATTTACCTCCCACCTGAAAGAGGCAGGTAGTGGATGGCTGTCAGCCTGCAGATACAGAGGTTCAGGTCACAGGATACATTTGCATTTCCCATGGATCAGGTACAAGCTATGCAGGAGACAGCGAGTGCCCTTGGGTCCAGTCAGTAAGGCTGCCTGGTGGGGCAGGAAGCTGGAGGTGAATGCCAGATGTGCAAAGGTGAGGAAGAAGTCACAGTATATTTGTTCAGGGAGGATAATTACTGCAGCAAGGTCCAACATGGTCATCTCCAAGAGTCTGTGACAGATCCAGTCCAAAAAATAACATCACGTATAATAGTTATAGTCCATTTTGGCTGCTATAACAAAATACCATAGACTTGGTAATTTATAAACAGCAAAAAATGATTGGTCATAGTTCTTGGGGCTTGGGAAGTCCAAGATCAAGGTATTGACAGATTCAGTGTCTGGTGAGGGCCCACTCTTTTGCTTCAAAGATGATGTTTTCTCACTGCATCCTACATGGTACAAGGAGCAGGCAGTTAGTTCCCCTCAACCTCTTCTATAAGGGTACCAATCCCACTCATGAGTTAATCATTTAATTATTAATCATTAAATGAGTTAATCATGTCCCCAAAGGCCCCATCTGTTATTAATATTACATTGAGTTCTTAGCTTCCAACATCTGAATTGGGTTGGTGGGCATATCAACATTCATACCATAGCATTTATGTCCATCTCCGCAATTGCTACTGTAATAGCAACTGTTCAGTTGGGTTCTTTTTACTTTCTCTTGGCAGCCAGAACCCTTTCAGAATTTCTCTTACTCACAGAATCAACAAGCTGCTTATCAATTCATTTTGTTCTATTGCAGAAAGTTTGCTAATGAGAGATGATTTCCCCCTCCATTTTGTTCCATTGAAATATCAAGACGTTTTGATTTTAAGATTTAAAGATGCTGACTCCTACATCTGGCCCTTTATCAGAAATGCAGAATTACTGCATTACTGGTTGAAGATTTGGGAAATGTATACTTAGTCTATTCAGTTTTATATCTTCCCGTGCCTTTCCCAATACAAAGTTTCCTGTTGCCCCACCTATGATACCTTCATTTTAGATCAGATCAAAATATATTGGCTCCAGGCTCCAGCTCCCTTCATCTAAGGACATCTAAGTGCAATTGTAAGGCTTTATACATCACTGGGTAGAACTGGTTCCACGTTGGCATCCATGTGCAGGATAGACTGGGAAATATGGGAAAGGAAATGTTTTGTGGGCCTTGCTCTCTTTGGCACCTAAGAGTATAATGGAGTCCATCATTCTACAAATATTTCTTGAGCATATAATGTGAGCACTGGCACAAGGCAGTGAGAAAACATGTTAAAGGGATGGTGCTGGAAGTCAGTATCTTGAACAAAGTATAGTTTTGGAAGCATCCCAGGCCAAAGCAAGAGAGTGCAGTATCCAGTGTGCATTGCCTGTTTATGAACCCCTCTGAGATGCCACCAGAGAAAGGAACACTCAGTAAGGTCCTGCATGTGTAGGCAGGAGTGATAAGCCAGGAAAGAAATGGAGAATGAATGCAAGTGTGACACGGGGAGAGAGGCTTGAAGACACCAGAAAAATATCCATTTATTCTAATATTTTGAATGTGGAGAAAACACAGTGGGGGAAATTACCATATTTTCCATTCTAGAGGAAAACTGAACCCCTGACAGAGATACATCTGGATCTCCTTTAAGATTTGGAAGGACTTGGGTTGGGTGTGGTGGGTCGTGCCTGTAATCCTTACACTCTGGGAGGCTGAAGTGGGAGGATTGCTTGAGGCTAGCTGTTTGAGACCAGTGTGGGCATCATAGCAAGACCCTGTCTCTGCAAAAACCAATTTAAAAAGTTAGCCTGGTTTGGTGGTATGTGGTGGTAGTCCTAACTACACAGAAGGCCAAGCAGGAGGAGGATTGCTTGAGTCCATGAATTTGAGGCTGCAGTGTGCTATGATCTTGCCATTGTATTTTAGCCTGGGCAGACCCTGTCTCAAAAAAAAAAAAATGCTGAAGTGTTATTGTAGAAAAATGGTTCAACTATCTGTTTCATCATTTATCTCTCCACCCCTTTCAGCTTCCTCTGTAATTTGTAGTGGGCTTCCTTTATTGACTCTTTATTGTCTCATGTTTTATTTTCCCTCTGCCAAATACAGCTCTAGAATGGCATACTATTTTTTTTTTTTTTTGAGATAGAGTCTTGCTCTGTTGCCCAGGCTAGGGTCCCATGGCCTCAGCTTAGCTCACAGCAACCTCAAACTCCTGGGTTCAAATGATCCTACTGCCTCAGCCTCCTGAGTAGCTAGCATTACAGGTGCCCACCCCAACACCTGGCTAATTTTTTTTATTTTGAGTAGAGACAAGGTCTTGCTCTTGCTCAGGCTGGTCTTGAACTCTTGAACTCAAGAGATCCTCCTGACTCGGCTCTGAGTGCTAGGATTACGGGGCATAGGCCATTGTGACTGGCCACACACTCCCTTTTTTCTTTCCTCATGACCTGAACAGTAAATTTAAGAGTGAGTGTAGGTGGGACTATTATGGATTGAATTATTTTTCCCCAAAAGGATATGTTGAAGTCTTAACTTTTAGTCCCTCAGAATGTGAGCTTATTTGGAGATAAGGGTCTTTTTTTTTTTTTTTTTGAGACAGAGTCTCATTATGTCACCCTCGGTTGAGTGCAGTGGTGTCCCAGCTCACAGAAACCTCAAACTCTTGGGCTTAAGTGACTTTCTTGCCTCAGCCTCTCAAGTAGCTGGGACTACAGGTGGCTATTTTTTGGTTGTAGTTGTCATTGTTGTTTGGTAGGCCTGGGCCGGGTTCAAACCCACCAGCTCCAGTGTATGTGACTGGCTCCCTAGCTGCTGGGCTACAGGCGCCAAGCCTGGAGATAGGGTCTTCAGAGGCAATCAATTTATTTATTTATTTATTTATTTATTTTTTGAGACAGAGCCTCAAGCTGTCACCCTGGATAGAGTGCTGTGGCATCACAGCTGACAGCAACCTCCAATTCCTGGGCTCAAGCGAGTCTCTTGCCTCCGCCTCCCAAGTAGTTGGGACTACAGGTGCCCGCCACAACGCCCAGCCATTTTTTGGTTGCAGCCGTCATTGTTGTTTGGCGGACCCGGGCTGGATTCGAACCCACCAGCTCAGGCGTACGTGGCTGGCGCCTTAGCCCATTGAGCCACAGGCGCCGAGCCAGAGGCAATCAATTTAAAATGAAGGCATTAGGATGGGTCCTCATCCAATAGGACTGCTGTCCTTATGAAAATGGCATTTAGATACAGAGACACACACAGAGAGAAGATTGTCACACAAAGAGAATTGGATCGATGCATCTAATAGCCAAGGAATGCCCGAGATTTGCCAGCAAACTATTTGAAGCTAAGAAGGATCAAGGACACATCCTTCCCCTGCAGGTTTCGGAGGGAACATGACCCTGCTGACACCTTGATTTCAGACTCCTAGCAATTCATTTGTGTTGTTTTAAGCCGCCCAGTTTGTGGTACTTTGCTATTATAGCCCTACAAAGCCAATATAGTCTATGTGTGCCAATGCCTATTCTATTTTTATTGTAATTATGTAAATGTATGAACCTATGATTGATTAATTAACTAATTAATTTCAGGGTAACAAAGAGAGATTTTATTTAGGAAGAACAAAGAGACAGTTTAGAGCATTTCCAAGGAGAGTTGGGAAGTTGGAAGTGAGTCCGTCTTATGAAGGAGCAGAGCCGAGAGAGGTGCAAAGGTCTGTGGGAGCATAATCTCTGTTTGGCTGCAAGTCTCTCATTGGCTTCTCTGTGCCTCCAAGCAGTATTGCCCTTTTCTGTTGATCACTGATTGTCTCTTTCTATTGGTCGTTGGTTACCTAGGTTACTTCATGTCCACATTCTTAGGGGTCCTCCAGACTTCCTGGTTCAAAAGGCCAGATTTTTCTCCCACTCCGCTTGAGGTCCGTTTTTAGTATCCCTTTTCATTCCCTCCAAGAATGAGAAGATCTGGTCCAGAAATCTTGAAGGGAAAATGGATGATGACTGTTCTTAGCTACCTCTTGTTGTCAAAAAGGGGTGTTGGCCTAGCTATTAGGGGCCCTTCTCAAGTTCCCTACTCTAAAGGGCTTTCCAGGGGGCTGGAAGTTTCTGGTCACGTGGTTAATAGGTTCCATCTGTATTTGCTGGAATCTTTGCATCACTATCCTTTTAACATGAAACTTCTGGAGCCTGGGAGATATAAACTTAATGAGTTTGAACAGGCAGGGTCCATACATTAGAAATATTTGGAGATAGAGGTCTTTAGAGGCTGGATGAGGCATCTCACAGCTGTAATCCTAGCACTCTGGGAGGCTGAGGCAGGTGGATTGCCTGAGCTCAGGAGTTCAAGACCAGCCTGAGCAAGAGTAAAACTCCATCTCTAAAAATAGCTGGGCACTGTGGTGGGCGCCAGTCATCCCAGTTACCAGGGAAGCTGAGACAAGGGGATCATTTTGAGACTGAGAGTTTGAGGTCGCTGTGAGCTATGAGGCCATGGTGAGGGTGACAAAGTGAGACTCTGTTTCAAAAAAAAAGGATGATCATAATTGTAGGCCCAATGAAAGGAGACAGAAAGAAAGGTTTCTTTAAATCAGATATCCTCAAAGCAGGTCCTTTTAAAAGAGCCTGTTTAAGGTTTGGAAGGCTTTTTCTTGTTCCCTAACCTGTCTGTCCTTCCACAATTTCCCCCATTAAAGCTTCATGTAAAGACTGGAAAAACTTTCCACACGGAGGAATTCATATCCAATAGTAAGTACCTTGTCAGTCCCAGGAACTTCCTGAGTTATTTTTTGCAGAGGGGCTAGTGAGGGAATAAATTGCCTTGACTCTCTAATTTGAGAGCCTCCTCCCACAAACAGAAAGAATCAAGCTCAAGTATGTAACTTCAGGTTTGCACAATTGAGCTTTTTCCTTGACACTGTAAATCCTTCCTCCTCAAGGGAATTTAATACTTGTCTAGTATCCTCTATGAAGATTTATATGAGGGGCTACAGATTAGTAAGTACTTATATATTAAGTATTTATCTATGATATAAGTAGATGCTTACTAATAAGAGCACTCAGAGGAGCCACGTTTAGCTCTCTGAAAAGTTTACTCAGAGCATTCCCCCAAATTCCAGAACTGTCTTGGGAATTCCTGGGGGAACACAGTTCACCTTAATTAGATGGAATGCCCTGTCCTACCTACAAAGCAAAGGAGAAGTTAAATACTTGTGAATGTGTTGCTCTTCAATTCTAACAACAAAGCCAGAGGAGAGGACAGGTAACTGCCCAAAATTAAAATTTTATTTTAATTTTTCTTTTTCTTTTGAGACAGAGTCTCACTCGGTCACTCTGGGTAGAGTGCTATGGTGTCACAGCTCACAGCAACCTCAAACTCTTGGACTCAAGTGATCCTCTTGCCTAGGCCTCCTGAGCAGCTGGGACTATAGGCGCCTGCCACAATGCCCAGCTATTTTTTTTACAGACAGGGTCTCGCTCTGGCTCAGGCTAGTCTCAAACCTGTGAGACTACATGCTTCAGCCTCCCAAGTGCCGGGATTACAGGCATGAGCCACTGTGCCTGGCCTGTCAAGAGCTTTTGAAACTGCAAAAGCTGCTCCTGAGTCTATAATGTGACTTACCGGAGATATCCACTGTGACTCACGGCCTTTTCCTGAAAAGCCTGGGGCCCTGTCAATCTGAAGATGATTGGTTTGCCATCATCTCCTTGGTTGCTTTCTTGGGACAGTCATGGATCTGGTGTTCTGGGGCACCACTGTGGAAGTAGGTTGGGCATCCTCTGCCATCGATGTTAGGCCTCCTCTGGAGATACTCTGTCTTCATATGTCCCAGTTTGCCACAGTTGGAACACATCTGGCTGGACTTCACTGTCTCCCTTGCTTGTTTCATACTGGACCACAGGAATGGGCTGCAATAACAGCTTCTAACAATTTAAATTTTTGGCATTCTTAACTTTCCTCCCCCAGGTCGTGGTTGTTGAACACTGAAGTGGCAAAGGTCAGTAGCTCGATTGAGTCACTTTGGGATTCCAATGTCTTATGCTGAAGTTTCCTGCAGATACAAGGGGCTGAGTGATTAATGAAATAAGTATTAAGCACAATTCTCCCTTCTGCTGATTCAGGTCAGCTTTGTTGACTTTATTTGTATTTCCCACATGCCTTCTATAAGGCAGGTCTGCGTGTAATCCTTGGCTGCTCTGTCAGCCTCTTTCTTCTGCTTGCCTGGGTTGACAGTTCCACTCAAGACCTTGGGTAGGAACTGCATTTATTTGCCCCAAGAGCTAAATTCTGATTAGTAGTATGTTGTCGATCTGCTCTATGTTGAAAAGCAAATATGCTGCTTTTCATCCACAGTCCAACAATAAGATAGTAATCTCATCAGATCCTTCCAAGCCAAATAAAAAATAGTAGTCAAATGCCGAAACTCCAGTATACACTTCTGAGGATCCGCTGACCAATTCCCTACTTTCTCTTTACATGTTTTAAAGTCTGCCATGCTGAAGGGATCATGCACCTTTCTAACCTGCTGTCTGTTATGGGAGGTGATTTTATCCAGAGGAAGACGACGCGGGTGGACACCTGAAACCAGGGTCTCAGGGAGAATGGAGGGTGAGACTGTGGTCTCTCCTGAATTATAAGCTGAAGGAGTCTTTCATTTTTGGTTCCCCTTCCTCTTCATCCAATAGGTTTTTCCCTTCCAGAGTATACACAGATGGTACTGGCAAACGACCCGAGGGGAAAATTTGGTGTGTTTTTTTTTTTGCCGTTTCCCCTCCAGTCCCTTCCTTGCCAGTTGACATTTTTCTACACAGGACTCACTCATAATATTGAGACTTATCTTTGAAGTACATAAAGCTTGCACATAGTGTACCTCTGGCCACTTCCTCTCATTTCTACAAAAGACGTCTGGCTGTACAATGGTGTTATAATTTAAACTCCCATCTATGGGCCAGACTTCCCCATCTTGTAACTGATATTGAGGTCCAGCTCTGTTACAAAAGAAAATTAATTTAGACTTTCAGAGGCTGTTGAATCCAAAAGATGGATTCAAAGATGATTGGTCTTTATAGTAAAACAGAGAAACCACTAACCTACAATTTCCAATAAAAGATCCCATAGAACCCACTGCAGGACTTGAGAATGCCTGGCTTTTGGTATAGGAGGGCAGCCAGGAACCACTAACCTACAATTTCCTAAAAGAAATCAATCACCAGAGGAAGAGTGGACAGACCAGTTCCTCAGCATTCTGTGAACTCCACGGACTCCAAGGGTCTTCCAGTCCTTTTTTTGTTTGTTTGTTTGTTTTTGAGAAAGAGCCTCAAGCTGTCACCCTGGATAGAGTGCCCTGGCATCACAGCTCACAGCAATCTCCAATTCCTTGGCTCAAGCGAGTCTCTTGTCTCCACCTCCCAAGTAGTTGGGAATACAGGCGCCTGCCACAAGGCCTGGCCATTTTTTGGTTGCAGCCGTCATTATTGTTTGGCGGGCCTGGGCTGGATTCAAACCCGCCACCTCAGGTGTATGTGGCTGGCGCCTTAGCCCATTGAGCCACAGGAGCCCAGCCTTGTCCTTCGTTTAGGACTGAAAGCATAATGTGAAAATCTGCACCAAGCCAGAATAACAAAGTTTAGCTGGAAGACAGCAAAGAATTGTGTTTAGTAGCATAGGCTTGGTCAGCAGCCAGACTTTGGGGGATGAATCCAGGCTCCTCATTTTCTTAGCTGTGCTACTCTGGACAAGCTGTTTAGCTTCTTTGAGCCTTCATCTATGAAAAGAGGATGATGATAGTCACTTTTTCACCATTTTGTGGTAGCACAAACAGTGAAATACCAAAACTAAAGTGCTTAGCACAAAGCCAAATTCTCATCAGGAGAATGCATAGCAACCTCAACACAGTCAATTAATACCAGGACATGGTAGAGGTGCCGCCATGAACCACTCCCAACAGGGGAACTTCAAGTACATTCGTGAACTGTTGTGAACATTCATTCTCACAAGCATTTAATCACTTGTTCATACATTTCAATGGCAACGAGGATTCAAACTCAGTTTTAGGTTCTGAGAAAACAAACAAGGCCCAACAAGGTCCTACACTCATGGAGGTTACATTGAGTTTAACAGCGAAATCCAAGGATGTTGGAGGTCTATAACATCCTTATTCCATTCTGTTTCCAATGCTCCAAAACTTCATTTGAAGCTGCAATCAAAGTAAGTTAAAAATCACTCATAAAAAAAGTCTGTCATTTTGCCATCACTCACTGTTCTTGACTAAAACCCAGTATTACCCAGCATGACTCATCTTCTCATTTATCAAAAACTCGGTCCAGGCTCGGTGCCTGTGGCTCAACGGGCTAAGGAGCCAGCCACGTACACCTGAGCTGGCAGGTTCGAATCCAGCCCGAGCCCGCCAAACAACAATGATAGCTGCAACCAAAAAATGGCCGGGCGTTGTGGCGGGCGCCTATAGTCCCAGCTACTTGGGAGGCAGAGGCAGGAGACTCGCTTGAGCCCAGGAATTGGAGGTTGCTGTGAGCTGTGAAGCCACAGAACTCTATCCAGGGTGACAGCTTGAGGCTCTGTCTCAAAACAAACAAACAAACAAAAAAAACTCGGTCTAGGAATTATTAGATTTCCAAAA
>CAUYRH010094972.1:0-24825 GCA_963574655.1 Perodicticus potto
ATAGATCATGAATACATTTATGCATTTGTGGGGTACAATGTGTTGATTTTTAATACAATTTGGAGTGCTTACATCAAACTAATCAACATAGTTTTTACTTCACTTACTTAATTATTGTGTTAAGACATTTATGTTCTATTCCTGATAGATTTGACTCGTACCTTTGCAATATGCTTCACAGGTGTGGTTCCCCCATTTACCCTCCCTCTATCACGCTTTCCCCCTCCCCTCTCATCCCCCTGCACGTCTCTCCTTCATCCTGGGCTATAGTTGTGATCTATCTTTTATAAGAAGTGTGAATAATTATAGATTGGTTTCATAAAAGTACTGAGTACTTTTTGGATACATTTTCTTCTATTTTTGAGATACTTTACTAAGAAGAATATGTATATATTCTTATGTGAAAATTACGTTAATGTCATTTGTTCATTTTTTCTTTCATGTCGTTTTTGCTTTTCTTACTGATTTAGAGGAATAATTTAAATTATTTTTGACACAGTGATAGCTAGGACCTCTAAGACCTGGACCTATCTTGTTTCTGACTTTAAAGAGAAGGCTGCTAAATGTTTTCACATTTAGAATAATATCGTAAGGGTTTTTTTGTTTATATTCTTTATCATGTTGAGGAAGTTCTCTTCCATACCTGATGTGTACTATGAATGGATGTTAAACGAGATTCAATGGAGTTTTTTGCAACTATGAATATAGGATATTTCTTTTAATTTCCTAATATGGTGAATTAAATTTATTGATAGTATATTAATATGACTTGAGATAAATCATTTTCTTTTTTTTTTTTTTATTTTTTGAGACAGAGTCTTACTACATCGCCTTCGCTAGAGTGCCATGGCGTCACAGCTTACAGCTTGGGCGTAAGCGATTCTCTTGGGTTAGCCTCCCAAGTAGCTGTGACTACAGGTGCCTGCCACAACGCCCAGCTGTTTTTTTGTGGCAGTTGTCGTTGTTTACCGGGCCCAGGCCTGGGTTCGAACCCGCCTGCCTCGGTGTATGTGGCCGGTGCCCTAACCACTGAGCTAAGGCACCAAGCCCGAGATAAAATCAGTTTCATTGGGGTATATTATATTTTTAATACACTGCTAGATTTAACTTGCTAACATTAGGTTTAGAATTTTTGTATCTATATTTATATGGGGAAAAGGCCTGTAATTTTACTTTCTCATAATTGATTCCGTTTGGCATCAAAATCGCTCAGTGTGTTATTCTAGCCTTGTAGAATGAGTTAGAGGTTGTGATGGTTAATTTTACATCAACTTGGTCGGGCCTTAGTGCCAAGATATTTAGTTCAACATTATTCAAAATGTTTATAGATGTTTGATCCAACATTTTCGGGGTAAGATTAATGTTTAAATTGTTGGATTTTCGGTAAAGCAGATTACTTTCCATGATGAGGATGAGCTTCATCTACTTAGGTAAAAGCTATCATAGAATAAAGACTGACTTCCCCATGAAAGAAGGAATCTGGCCAGATGCTGCCTCTGGGCTCAGATGCCAAGCTCCTCTTGTACCCCTAGCCTGCCTCCTACCCTGCAGATTTTGGACTTGTCCCTCCACAGCTGCTGAACCAATTCCTAAAAATAATCTCCACCCAACTCTTCAGTGTATATGCACACACCCATGTATTTATACATATAAATAGTATGTACACACAGGTATCCTCTTGGAACTGTTTCTCTGGACAACTCTGATGGAAGTACTCCCTCTTGTTAATGAAAATTTTATATGAAATAGTGATCTCTTCCTTGAACATTTTGGTAGAACTTCCCTATAAACCAATCTGGGATTGATATTTTCATGGTGGAAGATTTTTAACTTCTGCTTTAGTATCTTGAGTATTTCTTGTACTTACAGGCTTTTTATTTTTTAAGTCAATTTTAATAGTTTTCAAAATGGTTGTAATTTAGTTACTTGTGGTATTCTCTAGCAGTATTCTTTAATCTCTACTTTATCTTGTAGCAGTGTACCCCTTTTCATCAATTTCACTTGTGACTACTTTCTTTTTTTCTTGCTAGATTTTATCAGTTTTGATATTTCTTTTTTTTTTTTTTTTGAGACAGAGCCTCAAGCTGTCACCCTGGATAGAGTGCTGTAGCATCACAGCTCACAGCAACCTCCAATTCCTGGGCTCATGCGAGTCTCCTGTCTCTGCCTCCCAAGTAGCTGGGACCACAGGCGCCCACCACAACGCCCGGCCATTTTCTGGTTGCAGCCGTCATTGTTGTTTGGCGGGCCCAGGCTGGATTCGAACCCACCAGCTCAGGTGTACGTGGCTGGCGCCTTAGCCCGTTGAGCCACAGGTGCTGAGCCATCAGTTCTGATATTTCTTTTCAAATAATCAACCTCTAGTTCTGCTAATTTCCTTTACTTTTTCATTGTTTTTCTCTGTTTTTAACTTCTGCTGTTTATGTTATATCTTTTCTTGCTCTCTTTCTGTTTATTTTGTTATTTTTTCTGAAATCATAAGGTAAATAATAGCTTACTTTCAGCCTGTCTTTTTCAATTTAAGTTACTAAGGCTTACGTTTCTCATAAAGTATCTGTTTCCTCATATCCTACAAGTTTAAAATTTTTCTTCGTTTCTACTTTAATGTTTTTCTTTAACCTTTAAGTTATGTAATAGTATGGTCTTTAATTTTCAAATATAGCAAGAATTTTCATTAGCCCTGTTTTACTTCTACTTTAACTGCCTTGTAGTCAAATTGTCTTGTCTTGTTGCTATTCTTTGAAATTTGAAGAAGTTTTTATCGTACCCAAGTTCAAGATGAAGTTTTGCAAATATCACCTATGTGCCTGAGGGGAAAAAAGGATATTTTCTATAGCTGTTGCATGTAGAACTCTATATATTAATGCCACTAGGTTAAGCTTATTAACTTTTATTAATCATGGTGGTGTATATTTTTCCTGATGTTTTTCTTTGACCAATAATGAAGAGATGTTGAAACCTCCCAATTTACCATTTTTCCCTGTAATTATATTAGTTTTTACTTTATATATAGTGACTATTCTATTAGGAATATGAGTATTTTTAAATGTTTATATTTTCACCGGGCCTGTAATCCTAGCACTCTGGGATGTCAAGATGGGTGGATTGCTTGAGCTCAGGAGTTTGAGACTAGCCTGACCAAAAGCGAGGACCCCACCCCATCTCTGAAAATACCCAAGCATTGTGGCAGACGCCTGTAGTTCCACCTACTTAGGAGGCAGAGGCAAGAGGATTGCTTGAGTCTAGGAGTTTGAGGTTGTTGTGAGCTATGACGCCACAACCACTCTACCCAGAGGGACAAAGTGAGACTCTGTCTCAAAGATAGATAGATAGATAGATAGATAGATAGATAGATAGATAGATAGATAGAAAGAAGATATCCAACTAAATGTGACTGATTACTTTTACTTTTCTCATAGATATGTAAATTATCATGGGTGCGATTTTAGTAAAGAAGTATACTTTTAGCTATTTGTGGATTTTAAGGCTTAGGATAATAGGGATTTTTAAGTAGAATTATAGAAGATAAAAGTTAGAAATCAGCCTTTAAAATTCAGCTAGTCCAATATTAAGTGTTTGTTCACTGCTATGTCCCCAGCACCTAAAACCATACAAGGCGTATCGGAGGTGTTCAGGAAATATTTGTTGAGTGAATGATTGCTATTGAGAATATAACCTGATTTGTAGGAGAGACCTTAGCCTAAATACTTAAAATATAACAAAAGAATTGATGGTCTTAAAAATAATATTTACTTTAATGTCTTTTAGATATGGGGAAATGCCACCTTACCAAAGGCAAACAGGCGCTAGAGATTCGAAGTAGTTTATCTGAGAAGAGAGCACTTACTGATCCGATACAGGGAACAGAACACTCTGCAGAATCTCTGGTGCGGAATCTACAATGGGCCAAGGCTCATGGTATGATAAAGTCTGTTGTTCATGAGATCTTTCCATGCTATACTTATGTTAAATCATTAAGTTGTTTTTCTTCTAAATAAATAGCTTTTCTCCCAATTTTGTAGTGAAAATATTTTGGCCTGGTAGGCAAATCCCAAGCTAAACAGATGTTTCAATTGTGGGTATTGCACTGATTTATTTATTTGAAAATGTTAATTATTTAGCCCGTCACCATTGGTAAAATTTAAATGATCATTTTTTCATTTTTCTATTTTGAAAATGGGTTAATTTTCCATTTGCCTAATATGCAGTCCTTAGAATCATGTTGAAGCATGCAGCTGTCAAAACCGGCCAGGTCTGGATTCTAATCCAGTCTCTATCACTTGACAAACATGTCGTCTACAAAGTGGAGATAATAAATAGTAGCTACTTCCCAAGGCCGTAGAGGTTGAATGGGAACAGGGCACTTGTAAAGACAAGCCTGGTGCTCAGCAAATGCTCTGTATTCATAATGTTCCTAGCCATTCTCTGAGACACGGAATTGGTAGATTGGGTGATCAAGAGAAAAGAAGATGAGGTAAAAATTCTATCTGTTGCTTTGTTGCCAGTTGGTAATTCTGTGTGATTTAGTGAAAAAATAAATTTAAATTGTTGACTGAAATATTTTGGCTTTTCTGTGAGTCCCAAGTATCTGTTGTGTGGATCTCTTATTATGGATAATTGAAAATAATTATATTTGTTGAGCTTCTAAAAAATCTTCATTTTCATAATAATTTTTGTCATCTAAGTTTGTTTTTTTTTTTTGGTAAATTAACCAAAAAGCACATTTAAAGCACATTAAATGTAAAATGACATAAATATATTATCTTGGCATTCCAGATAACTGAATAAATAATTGAAATTAAATGTCTTTTCCCTAAAAAAGTTCTAAAAAACAATAACAAAATTATAGTGGTAAAGATCAACAGTGAATAAAACCTTTTATAAAATGAAATTTAAAAAGTCAGAAAGTATTTCAGGAGGCTGAAGCAAGAGATTTGCTTAAGTCCAAGAGTTTGAGGTTGCTGTGAGCTGTGATACTACAGAACTCTACCCAGGTTGACAGCTTGAGACTCTTGTCTCAAAAAAAAAATTGATAGTATCGAGTCAGCGCCCATATCTCAGTGGTTAGGGCCATAGCTCAGTGGTTAGGGTGCCGGCCACATACACCGAGGCTAGCAGATTTGAACCCGACCCAGGCCTGGTAAAAACAATGACAGTTACAACAAAAAAATAGCTGGGTGTTGTGCTGGGCGCCTGTAGTCCCAGCTCCTTGGGAGGCTGAGACAAGAGAATCACTTAAGCCTAAGAGTTTGAGGTTGCTGTGAGCTGTGACTTGCAGCTTATGTCACCATAGCACTCTACCAAGGGCAACATAGTGAGACTCTTGTCTCAAAAACAAAAAAAAAATTGATCGTATCCTATTTTGTAACTGTTATGATAAAACTAGTATATTTATATTCCATGTAAATCGAAAACAGCTTATCCTACATGTAAGGAACCACCACATAGCTGTATTCAGCATTCCTAAAGCATTAAATATTTAGGTAAGAAATACTGATCATGATAGAAAAGCAGTAAACCCCAGAAGTATTATAGATACTCAAAAGTTAAAATGGTTAAAGGTAAGAAACTATAGCATGGCCATTTGCTGACATTATGCTTCATCAAAAATTCAAGATTGGAGCAGCAGTGAAATAATCTATAATTGTATGTGTATTTTTGATTACCAACATTAAAATTATATCTGCAAATAGATAAGAACTGTAAGAAATAGTAGATTAAAAGTTTGATTTGTTTTGCCAACAGAATACTGAGGGGGTGGGGGTTGGCCTTTTTAAAAAAAATGTGTGTGCCAGGCACAGTGGCTCAGCCTATAATTCCCACACTCTGGGAGGCCAAGGCGGGCTGATCTCCTGAGCTTACAGGTTCAAGACCAGCATGAGCAAGAGTGAGACTCCCCCTCTAAAAATAGCTGGATGTTGTGGCAGGTGCCTATAGTCCCAGCTACTCAGGAGGCTGAGGCAAGAGAATTGCTTGAACGCAGGAGTCTGAGGTTGCTGTGAGCTATGACCCCATAGCACTCTACCGAGAGTGACAAAGTGAGACTCTGTCTCAAAAAAATAAATAAATAAAATAATTTTAAAAATAAATTTAAAAATGTGTGTGTGTTTAAACAATATGATGTTCGTTATATTATAATTTTAATGAAAAGAAAGACTCTAACCATATTCTGCCCCATAAAAGGTATTTTGTTTTTATTATCAGAAAACTTACAAGCACTCTTTAAATAATTTTTATAGGTTGTTCTTACTGTTCTTTTTCAGAACTTCCAGAAAGTATGTGCCTTAAATTTCAGTGCGGTGTTCAGATTCAATTAGGATTTGCAGCTGAGTTTTCCAATGTCATGATAATCTATACAAGTATAGTTTACAAACCACCTGAGATAATAATGTGTGATGCCTATGTTACCGATTTTCCACTTGTAAGTTTCTTCTTCTTTTTTTAATTTAAAATACAATGATGTATTATCACTTATTAAAACCAAATTTTTAAAAACAAAATTGATGGTAAATATAAAGGAAATACATATATAAGTGTATGTATGTAGGTATATTTGTAGTTTAGTAACACTGGTTATACTATTTAATAATTGACAATACCTCAGGTTTATCAAATTTAGAAATATCTAAAGTTCACTCAGGAGGGATGCCTTTAATTTCTCATACGATGTGAAGGAATAAAATGTGCAATACATATGTCAAGGATAATTTCCTTTTTTAAACATATGTTTCCATTGTGTTATTGTTATTGTAGTAGTAGAAGTCTTATTTGTCAAATTACGGTAGTGTACTGTGAGAATAGAAATCTAACTTTCTTTTCAAACATTTAGGCTTGCTATTTATTTTATGTTGGTCTAAAGAAGCCGATAAGTATGACCCGTCTTTCTTAACATAGGTGTAACAAATTGAGAAGTAAGCAAGCAATAAGACTGGGAGACCAGTCTGAGCAAGACCACATCTCTAATAAGAAACAGGAAAAACTGAGGCAAGAGGACTGCTTAAGCCCAAGAGTCACTTTTATTTCTGATAGAGGCTTCATGGAGGACATTGCTTCATATGAGAGCAAATGGTCTAGCATCAAACCCCGAATATGGCCCTGTACCCCATTCACAATGATCACACTGGACTGGGATAGGCCTCTTGGGGTGCTGAGCAGGGGCAGAGCCTGGGCTTCTCTCTGGAGGAGCAGAATGCCTCTTGTTCTTGGCCATTGGGTTGGCTATAAAAGAGGAAAAGCTGCTTTTATTATGCCCACTTTTTCTTTCTTTCTTTCTTTTTTCTTTTCTTTTTCTTTCTTTTTTTTTTTTTTTTTTTGAGATAAGAGTCTCAATCTTTCACCCTCGTAGAGTGCCATGGCATCATGATAGCTCACAGCAACCTTAAACTCTTGGGCTTAAGCAGTCCTCTTGCCTCAGTTTTTCCTGTTTCTTATTAGAGATGTGGTCTTGCTCAGACTGGTCTCCCACAGTCCAGTCTCTATCTGTGGGAGGCTCTCTACTTCAACCTCCCACAGTGCTAGGATTACAGGCATGAGCCACCACACCCCAGCCTATTTATTCTTATTAACTATTCTAATCATACGCGTCCCCCACACCTACCCAAAAGTGGTGATAAAGAGGGAGAGAACCGTAAGTCAAACGTTAATGGGGCTTTCTCTACTTAAAAGGAAACTTGAGTAGGTTAAGAGGTGTTCCTAGGAAACTGTCCTTTCAGAGATCACTTTACTTCTTAAATGGCTTAGTACAGAATTGAGAGTTCCAGTTACAACCACAGAATGTTGGTTTCATTGTTTTGTTAATCCTGGATTAGGGATCACCTACTGAGACCAAAATTCATGAGAGAGCAGTGCCTGTTAAGATGTTTTATGTCATAGACTATGTTGTGACTTTCATTAACTTCATAAATGTTCACTGATTTTTCACAGGACCTAGATATTGATCCAAAAGATGCAAATAAAGGCACACCTGAAGAAACTGGCAGCTACTTAGTATCCAAGGATCTTCCCAAGCATTGTCTCTACACTAGACTCAGTTCACTGCAGAAATTAAAGGTTACTGCTTTTCCTATTTGTAGTTACTAGTGTAAAACTTGATGAAACTGGAAATTTGTGTTAGTACAGACCATAGAGGTACTGCTTTATTGGGTAATAAACTGAAGTCGAGAGAGCCAATCTAAAGTGGGTCTTACCAATAACTTTTTATTTTCTGCCCTTGACAGTGGCTGGAGGACTTTTGTATGAGCATATATGTGTTTATCCACCATAATGTTGAAAAATTAGGAAATACAGTATATTTTACTTTAAATATCTTAGCATTTTCAGGTAATCATTTTCTAGTTTTATGCCTACCTACAAAACAAATACAGCAAATTAGAACTGGAACTTCGTTTCAATCTCTTCTCATTTCTGATTGACTTAAAAATGAGAAGCTAGTTCTCTCTAGTTGAACATACCAATAAAAGCATATTTTTGCAGAAATTGAGTTTGTAATTAGTTAATAACTGTATGACCTTAAAAGGTATCAGCCAAAATTCAAGGACTAGAATGGGCCCTATTAACAGCACATAAGGACAACAAGAAAAGTAAATCTGTTGTTACCCTGTTCATAGTCTCCTCTTCTCTTAGAAATTTAGCCCATCATCTGATCAGTTACATAATATAGTAGACCTCTGGAAGTTGACCACCCCAAGGGATTGTAACAAACTGATCAACATACAGAGGTGGTCAACATAAGGAACTTGACCCGCTATACTGATATGTACATATGGTGCATGTCTGGTCTATGAAAATTAGGTCAACTTGAGATGATCAACTATGGCAATCTTAGTGTATTTTCTACCTGTGCTTGTGGAATATTATTTATAATGTCTTAAAAATAGCTTAAGCTTTTGACTAGGTGTAAAGTCAGATTTTTTTTTTTTTTGAGACAGAGCCTTAAGCTGTCACCCTTGGTAGAGTGCTGTGACATCACAGCTCACAGCAACCTCCAATTCCTGGGCTCAAGTGAGTCTCCTGCCTCCGCCTCCCAAGTAGCTGGGACTACAGGCGCCCTCCACAACGCCCGGCCAATTTTTTTTTGGTTGCAGTCGTCATTGTTTTTTGGAGGGCCCGGGGTTGGATTCGAACCCGCCAGCTCAGGTGTATGTGGCTGGCGCCTTGGCCTATTGAGCCACAGGCGCCGAGCCCAGATTATTTTTTATTAAAGGATAACTCTCCATCTCTAATAATGGGGACAGATAAGTTTTGTTAAGTCCTCTTGCTTAGAAAATACCTTTTCACTGTTCATCAGGAATGTAAGATCTCTGATTTTTACTAACTTACAGTAGTTAGCACTAGAATTCTACTAAATTCTTGTGTATTGAATGAAGGGGAAAAAGACAAGTATAGCTGGCCTTTCCCAGCTTAAGGTACATACAAAAGATACCTTGAGCATTTGGAACCTGGGAAAGAGGAATGAGTAGATTGTTGTTGTGGGAGTGCATGTGTGTATGAGTGAATAATAATTTAAGAGTGGTACATTTTCACTGTGGGTGGAGATAATCTCTCTTCTTTTTCTTTTCAGGAACATCTAATTTTCACAGTATGTTTATCATATCAGTACTCAGGATTAGAAGATACTGTAGAGGAAAAGCAGGAGGTGAATGTTGGGAAACCTCTCATTGCAAAATTAGATATCCATCGAGGTTTGGGGAGGAAGACTTGCTTTCAGACTTGTCTTATGTCTAATGGACCTTACCAGAGCTCTCCGTCCCCTTCAGGAGGAGCAGGACATTACCACTCATCTCACGACTCATTCCATGGTGTTTACCATTCACATTTTGGTAATTCACGTAATGTTCTGCCATCAGATATTTGTCATTGCAGCCGGACTCCAGATGCATTTATTTCAAGTTATCGTGCTCACCATTATTCATGCCAGTTTGGTAGAAGTAATGTGCCAGTAGAGACAACTGATGAAATACCATTTAGTTTCTCTGACATACTCAGAATTTCTGAAAAGTGATCTTGGTTTTTGAAGTTAGCATAATTATTTAGATGCCTCATATGAAATAGTACTGTACTTACATTAAAACGAAGCATTCTGAAAAGGCAAAGATGAATATAGAGGGAGAAAATTAGTAACAACTGTTTCATAGCAAACTCGGGACTTTGAAATGTTGGTATTATTTAATCACTTCTTTCTCTTCTAATATTTTGTAAGTTGGTTTATCTGTTTTGTAAGAACAAAGTATGGGTGTATATGTGTAAATAACAAAAATATTTTCATTTGGACCACTCTAAAGTAAGAGCGATGGGGAGGGCATTATTGTAGAATAAGTGTACTGTATTTTTAGTACCAAAAAGAACCTTGCTGATCATCAGGCTTAACAACTAGTTTTATTAGTGGGAGAAATCGATAGAGGCATCTTATCTGAATTAGTACACCAACACTGAGACCTCCAGAATTCTATTTCATTTTTTTTTTTTCTATTCCATATTTTTTCTGCTACACACTGCCTTCCTGGCAGATGCTGACAGAGGTGATATTTTTTTTTTTTTTTTGCGGTTTTTGGCCGGGGCTGGGTTTGAACCCGCCACATCTGGCATATGGGGTCAGCACCCTACTCCTTTGAGCCACAGGGGCTGCCCCACAGGTGGTATTTTTGTAGACAAATTGGAATATATTTATACATATAAATATATGGATATATGTATCTGTGTATTGACTCTAAGAATGTACAAATTTTAGTTTGTGATTATAGGACATTGCTGAAGTGTCAGTTAAGAGGTTTGTATATAAATCTTACGTAGAACAGGTTGCATTTTTTTGTTTATAAGATTATGATAGCCCAGGAAAGGCTACGAAATGTTTGTCTATGTTAAATCTAAATAGCAGAGGTTAAGAATCAAGATATAATTGGATAATTTTGACAGCTACTTATCTGAATCTTTCCAACATCAAAGGCATTTTCCTTGATAACATGTATTTTTCTTCTTCAGTTTTTTTTTTGAGACAGAATCTTAAGCTGTTGCCTGGGTAGAGTGTCATGGCATCATAGCTCACAGCATCCTCTTACTCTTCGGCTCAAGCAATTCTCTTGCCTCAGTTTTTCTCTCTTTTTTTTTTTTTTTTTTTGCAGTTTTTGACTGGGGCCGGGTTTGAACCCACCACCTGCGGTATATGGGGCCAGTGCACTACTCCTTTGAGCCACAGGCGCCTCCTCTTCTTCAGTTTTACTGGCCTTATGAAATAATTTTCTTTTCACCATTGGTTCTGTCTCAAAGCAGGCAAAAAAGGTAATTTGACAATAACAAACTTAAAAGATTGAATTAGTAATTTTTAAAGTGTTACAAAGAAAATCCGAGGCCTAGGGTGGCACCGGTGGCTCAGCGAGTAGGGCACTGGCCCCATATGCCAAAAGTGGCAGGTTCAAACCCAGCCTCGGCTGAACTGCAAAACAGAAAAATAGCTGGGTGTTGTGCGGGCGCCTATAGTCCCCACTACTCGGGAGGCTGAGGAGAATCGCCTAAGCCCAGGAGTTGGAGGTTGTTGTGAACTGTGTGACGCCACACCACTCTGCTGAGGGTGATAAAGTGAGACTCTGTCTCTACAAAAAAAAAAAAAAAAATCCGAGGCCTAAATGGCTTCACTGCTAAATTCTACCAAACATTAAAATTACCCTCAATTCTTTGCAACTCTTCCTAGAAACAAAAGAGGACACTTTCCAACTCATCCTTTGAGGCCAGTGTTAACCTAATACCTAACCCAAACAAACACATCACAAGAAAACTACAGACTAATATTCCTTACAAATACAGATAAAAAAATCATTAAGGAAATACTAGCAACTGAATACAGAAACATATTTTTAAATGATTATACATCATGACCAAGTAAAATTTATTCCAAGAATTCAAGGTTGGTTTAACATCCAAAAATTAATTAGGCTAGTGTACAATGACTTCTCAACCATTCACAGTAGTTATGTTCTATGTACAAACTGACCATAAACCCTGAATTAGTGAATAAGAAACCATTGCTTTTAGAAGAGTGTGTGTATATATATATCTCACATAGATTATGAGCTTAAACCCTAAAAACAACTCATCCAGGTAGATTTCCATATATTAATTTTACAAAAGTGAAAGTGAAGTTCAGAAATGTTAAGTGACTTGCCTGACGCCATCCCAGTAACAGGTGCCAGACTTGGAATTCAAGTCCCATCCATCTGTCCCCAGAATGAGAGTTTCTTGTACTATACTGAATTGCCCCTGCCATCTCCATCTACTGGTCATCTCTATGAGAGCTGAAACAAGAACACAAAATATCTCTTTGACTTTAGCTAGGAACATAGTACTGGGTAACTCAAATTTTTCACCAGTCTACACATGTCTGACTGAATGACTGCAAAATGCCCCAAATAGTGATTTCAGGGTTATAAATAAATTTTAGCAAGTCAGTAAATTCACAAACATATAATCATAAATAATAAGGATCAAATATACCATATTAATAAAACACAAAGCCCACATTGTCTTAATAGATGCAGAAAAAGCATTAGATAAAATCTAACACCTTTTCATGATAAAAACACTCAACAAACTAGGAATAAAAGGGATCTTCCTAAACATGACAAAACATGTATGAAAAAACCCACACCTAACATCAGACTTAATGGTGAAAGACTGGAGGCTGAATGTTTCACTTTAAGATCAGGAATGAAACAAGGATGTTTACTCTGATCTCGTACATTCGCATTGTACTTGAGGTTTTAGTCAGGGCATTTAGGCAAGAAAAAGAAATAAAAACCATCTTTACTGAAAAAGAAGTGAAAATTTTATGTATTCACAGTTGACATATAGAGAGAACATCCTAAAGAATTAATTTAAAAACTAATAAATGAGTCTACAACAGGTTACAGGATACAAGATCAGTATACAAAAATCAATTTCATTTCTGTGCTAGCAACAAACATTTTGAGAGTTGAGATTAAGAAAATTTTATTTATGGCCTGGCATGGTGACTCACGCCTATAATCCTAGAACTTTGGGAGGCTACAGCAGATGGATTGTTTGAGCTCAGGAGTTCAAGACCAGCCTGAGCAAAGAAGACCCCATCTCTATTTAAAAAAAAAAATTAGAAAAAACCAGCCAGCCCTGGTGAGCACCTGTAGTCCCAGCTACTTGGGAGGCTGAGGCTAAGGGAAGAGGATTGCCTGAGCCCAGGAATGTGAGGTGTAATGATACCATAGCCTTCTATCCAGAGTGACAGAGTGAGACTCTTGTCTCCAAAAAAATTTTTAAATTCTATTTACAATAGCATCAAGAAAAATAAAGCTATAAAACTTCCTTAATTTCTTTCTTGTTGAAAGAAAGAAGATCCAAATAAATAGATAATACATGTTCATGGATTGGAAGACCTGACGTTAAGATGGCACTGCTGCCCAAATTGGGCTACAGACTCAACACAGTTCCTGTCAAAATCCCAACTGAAGTTTTTGCAGAAATTGACAAACTGATGATAAAATTGATGTGGAAAACCAGGGACCCAGGGCTTACTGTTACCAATTTAAAAACTTAACTACAGAGCTAAAGACAGACATGTAGATCAAAAGAATAGAACATAGTGCAGAAGTAAACCCACCCATTACTGACCAACTGATTTTCATCAAGGGTGCCAATACCATTCAATGGGAAAAGAGTTGTCTTTTCAACAAATGATTCTGGGACAAGTGGTGGCTGTATCAACACAAGAGGGTCCCCACCTCATACCACTTAGAAATTTAACTCAAAATGGACCATAAGCCCAGATAGAAGAGGTAAAACTCTCAGAAGAAAACATGGAAATGTGTGACCTCCGGCTAAGCAATGGTTTCTTAAGCACCAAAAACACAAGCAACAAAGGAAAAAAATTGACAAATGGGACTTCATCAAAATTAACTTTTTGCCTTAAGGGACACCATTAATAAAGTGAAAAGATGATTCTCTGAATGGCAGGAAAATTCATGGATCTGATAAGGGACTTGCATCCAGAATACATAGAGGAGTCTTACAATAATAAGAAATATGCACACATGTGCTTAATTGTGGTTACTACAGAGCAGTCTTAATTTAAATAGCCACATGTAACTTGTGGCTTCCACACTGGACTATGCAGATACCACAAATCGACTAGAAGTTAAGGTAAGGGAAATTGTTACCTTTCAATTTATACCCTTTTGTATATTTGAATTTTTATAAATCTAGTCATGTGTTATATTTAGAATTTTTAAACTGGTTTTTTAAGAAAGAATGGTACAGGTTTTTTTATCAGCCTTGTTTTTATTTTACTTGAATTTCTTATGCCATTTGCTTTGTAGTATTAGGATAGGATTTACACATACTTGGAATTAAGGGTGGTAATCAAGGCCAGGCACAGTGGCTCACACCTATAATCCCAGCACTCTGGGAGGCCAAGGCAGGTGGTTTGCCTGAGCTCACAGGTTCAAGACCCCATCTCTAAAAATAGCCAGGCATTGTGGCAGGTGCCTGTAGTCCCACCTAATTTGGGAGGCTGAGGCAAGAGAATCACCTGAACCCAAGAATTTGAGGTTGCTGTGAGCTGTGACACCAGGGTACTCTACCAAGGGCAACAAGTGAGATCCTGTCTCAAAAATAATAATAATAATAATAAAAGGGTGGTAATCTATTGATCCCAGTTAGAATGTAAGGAAGAAATTAGTCTAGTAGATATTTGAGCAATTAAAGGCCGGCCTAAATCCAAAGCCAATATTTGACACTGGGGATAGGGATTGTATTATTTTCTGTGAGGTAATTTTTTAAAAATTATAAATTATGTCTTCTAATAAAAGAAAAACCAAATCTCAGTACATGGAATCATTTGACTGTAAAACACCGAATTGTTATTCATCCAGTGATGAATGGGTCAAAACATGTTTACAAAGAAAAGTCTTTGAAGAAGAATACTAGCACAGAAAGTGCTAGTGCATGAAGATGTTGCCTTCTTCACCTCTGGTGTTTCTTACTTCTCAAATCTCTGACAACAAAGAGGTGGCCTTGTCACTCATCACAATTTTTGGAGTTGTCATACTGAAGAAATTGAATCATGTGACCAGACGTAGATCATTGACACACATATCAGCATAAATGTAACATCAGGATGAAATCTGAATTTTTGCTTTAAAAAACACATGGCCTAATAAACTTGTTTGCTACTACTTGAACATTCCCCTGATAGTGTATAGGATCATTTAACTGCATTTAACTGTCAGGAAAATGCTAGATACCCAGAATTTACACATTGCCTTTGTACATTTCATCCTGTTCTCGCATCACCAACATTCAGAGTATGTCATTGTGAATTTTTTCCAGGTCTAGCTAAAATATATTTATCTTTTGCCCCTTGAATTATGACATTTCTCATATTAATAAAATATTAGTAAGGAAAAAATATACCCATTATTTTTTCCAAGTTGATAGCATTAAGAATACTTCAGCATCAGACACACAAAGTTCGTCTTTGCTATGGAAGAGCCTAAAACAGTTCCAGGTTTCAGCATTTAAGCGTGGCTTAAAGTGTGTTACTTGTTTGTCTTTCTCTTTTCCCTATCTGTAAAATGATGATGATATGATATCAAAGGGCTTTGTAATACTTTACAGAGCTGGCTTTATTTCTATAAAGTGCCAGCTGTTTGAAAAGGATCAGCATTGCTTTGCAAATCCTGGCCTTTCAAAACCATACCTGTAAACAGTACAGAGCGCATTCGTTATTAAAGTACTCCTGCAAAGTATTTTCAGAGTATTGATAATGTATGTTTTTAAAAAGTTGTGATTGAATTTTATTCATGGAGAATTAAGGTCACCAGTTAGTATTATATAAGATACATAACCCCCCAAAAAAGTGTTGTGAAAGGTGATTTACTGAAAGATTAACAATGTTTCTCTCTCATGGGATTATTTTTCTTATTTACCTGTATTTTCCACATTTTACCCAGTGAACAACTGTTATATAATTTTTAAAAATATGTGCATAGTTGTATAATGTACATAAATGTTAAGTGTCAATAAATTTGTTTTTAGAACACGTTTAACTTTCACATGAACGTTAAATTTAAAAGTACAAAGGAGAGGCTTGGCGCCTGTAGCTCAAGCAGCTAAGGCACCAGCCACATACACCAGAGCTGGCAGGTTCAAATCAAGCCTGGGCCTGCCAAACAACAATGACAACTACAACCAAAAAATAGCCGAGCATGTGGTGGGCACCTATAGTTCCAGCTACTTGGGAAGCCGAGGCAAGAGAATCACGTAAGCCCAGGAGTTGGAGGTTGCTGTGAGCTATGATGCGACAGCACTCTACCCAGGGCGACAGCTTGAGGCTCTGTTTCCAAAAAAAAAAAAAGTACACAGGAGAGCTCATGTTGGCAGCACATATACTAAAATTAGAACAATACAGAGATTAGCATTTCTGAACAAGGATGACATGCAGATTTCATGAGGCCTTTTATAAAAGTACACAGGACTTTATGTATTTTTAACATCTTGAGTAATTACAGAGGTGCTTATTAATTCTGCCTGTTACAATATGAGTAAAGCTGACCCATAAATATGAAGTAATCCCTACTTTTTTTCCCATCATATTTAGGTGATAACCAGCATTTTAAGTAGTGAGAATGCTTGGGCGAGTATTTCTCCATTAAGTTGTCAAGAACCAGGGCCCCAGGGTGACCAATAGTATCACTTTCTGCATGCATACAAACATTTTATACACAGTTTCATTGAACCCTCAATAGACTTGCAGTTACAGACTAAGAAACTGTTAGCCTAAGCTGCGGTGTTAGTTTGCCCAGGATAACCCAACTGGTCAGCGCTGGGGCAGAATGATGCAGACCCGAGCCCATTATTTTGTCTGCAGTGCTGCTGCTGTTACACAGTAAGGGAGAAGATACACAATTGTTACTAAGTCGGTGCAAAAGTGGAGGCACAGTGCTCGTAATCGTTGGAGAATTAGATTGTCATCTAAGAAATGGAATTCTTTGAAGTTTCTGAGCGGTCTCCGTAAACAGACATGGCATCTTGAGTTAAATAACGTGAAGTGTTTGAAGCCAACAGTTTCTGCTGACATTTTAACAGTATCTTAACATCATTTTTTCCACGAAAAACTTTTAAATACTGAAATGTTTTGTTTGAAACGAGTCTCATCCTGTCGCCCTGGGTAGAGTGCCGTAGTGTCATAGCTCACAGCAATCTCAAACTCTTGTGCTCGACCAATCCTCTTGCCTAGGCCTCCCTAACACCTGGGACTATAGGTACCTAACACAATGCCTGGCTAGTTCTTCTATTTGTTGTAGAGATGGGGTCTCACTCTTGCTTAGGCTGGTTTCAAACTCTTAAGCAATCCTCTTGCCTTGGCCTCCCAGAGTGCTAGGATTACAGGCATGAGCCACCATGCTCGGCTAAATACTGATGTGTTACAGTACTTTACCTTCTGTAACTGTGAAAGTCATGGGTCACATTCAAAAAATTTCCAAAGGATTTGAGTCAAAATAATGTTGCTATATTATCCTCAATAGAGTAGGCTGTTCTGATAGGAAAATTAGGGTTTTTTTAATATTTTTTAAATACTAGGATAACCTTTTACTTTACCACTTCCAACATGGTGTAGAGTGATCATTTCTGTATTACAGAGACGACTTAATGTCTTCCCTAAACGTTGACAATTTTTATATATATTTGTAAAATACACATCTATTCCTCTTGCTGCCAGACTTGGGTTACAGCATTACTGTCTGACCTTGGTGTCCTTTATTTTATGCTCTAACTTGGGTAAGTGGCTTTGTTTTCCTTCCTGCTTTCCTCTTCAAATAGTAATCTCACATCTGTTTCCAGTAGTTTTCAAGCTGTTTGGAGCAGCTCGTCAGAGAGTAGAGTGGAGCTCCCAACTCGTGTCACCCAGAGCAGCTCTGCTCCCTCTGTTTTATACATTGCCTTTCCAAGTGAGCTTTGGCCTGCGTGACGAACCTAGTCTCTCACTGGACCCTGCCATTGCTTGGGGACGTCCCCCTTACAGCCGTACCCCACAGCAGCTGGGCTACCCTGAGAGACCACAGTGCTGAGAAAGAAGGGAAAGAAAAGCTTTCCACCTGCACAGTGAGGACTAGAGGCCACGGGAAGGAGTCCTGTCGGCCAGTCGGTTTGAGCTGCTGAGGAAAGGCCATGCAAGGTTGGGTCTCTGGAGTAAATAGCACCAAACTTGGTCCTTACACTAGCTTTGTCATTCAAGATGTGGCTTGCTGGTAGGTTTTACTAACAAGGCAAAGAATCAGCTGGTACCTTCCCATTGGAATTTGTTGTTGCTGCTCGTAAGTTTCTTTTTTTGTCTCACTTACCACCCTTGGTAGAGTGCCGTAGTGTCACAGTTCACCACAGCCTTAAACTCTTGGGTTCAAGCAATCCTCCGGCCTCAGCCTCCTGAGTAGCTGGGACTACAGGCACCCACCACAAAGTCTGGCTATTTTTAGAGACGGGGGTCTTGCTCTTGCTCAGGCTGGTCTCGAACCTGTGAACTCAGGTAATTCACCCGCCTCGACCTCCCAGAGTGCTGAGACTACAGGTGTAAGCCACCTTGCCCAGCCCAGGTATTAAATTTCTTAAAAGATTTTGCCAGGCAGTGCCTGTGGCTCAAGGAGTGGGGCGCCGGCCCCATATGCTGGAGGTGGTGGTTCCCGGCCAAAAACTGCAAAAAAAAAAAAAGTGATTTTACCCTTTGGTGTTATCTGACCTGGTTCTGGCTTTGGAAGGGAAACAGTTCCAGGTAGAAGTGTGTTTGCTGGGCTGGCCAGGCAGGTGGTGCACCGGGACCAGCAAGCTGGGACCTGCTCTTCTTGGCGCACACCTTTGTGGAAAGCCTGATCACTATCAAAGGTGTTTTTTGTGAGCAAGATAGGAGCAGGGAGTCACCTAGATGAATCTGATCGTAAATGACAGCAGGTTAAGATGACACATGTATTCCTCTCCTTAAAAATATATATATATATATATATTCCTCTTCTTGGCCAACTTTGCCAATGAACCTGGAATGCTTCCAGGCCCAGAGTGCCTCCATCCTGGACAGCACCTACAGGGCACTGCCAGTATCTGCTGCCACCTCCGTGCTTCTGATAAGGTTTCTTAGCTGTAGTAATTCATTTATCTGCTCACAGACTTGCCTGGGCAGCCATTCTAGCCAGGTCAGCTGACACATCTCAGGCCTCACTTATGCATGTCCATATCCTGGTATGACTCTTGGAACTACCTCTCCTCACATTTTCGTGTTCTGGACATGTGTTGCTCACCAAGGTAGGGTGCCAAGCAGAGAGGGCTCAGGGCTGTGGAAACCACCACGGTCCTTAGATAGCTTTGATTCTGTCCATAGATGGAAAAAAATGCCACCAAGCGATGAAGGATCAGAGGACTGTTCCATGAGGCCTGGCTCGGCTGAGCTGCCTGGAACCCCAGCCATGGGAGATGAGACAGCAAGGTCTTTTCTGGTGGGCCACAAGGAGTGTCTGGCTTTAAAATGCCTTCTCAAAGGGACACAAAGCCTGAGCTCTCTGCTGAGCCACTTTCCCACTACCCTAATCTCAGCAGGTGACCACACAGCCCTGTACAGACACAGAGGCCATGAGGGGCCCTCTCTGCAATTCCCTCCCCTCTTTCCCAAGGTGCCTAGGACTTCATTTTAGAGCCTGTCTTCTCTCTCTGGGTTTTTGCCATCAGGACCCAGAGGTCAGATTCAAAGAGGTCCTCAGTGGGGACCTGTACCTGCTCTCACACAAGGTTGCTCGCCCCCCCCCTTCTCATGTGTGCACTCCATCCCTTGACACTGGCTTCTTGACCAGAGGCTGACACGTCACCCAGAAAGGCGCCCCTTGAGCTAGGGTGCCCCCTCAGCTCGCCTTCCCTTGTCTCCCGCACTTCCCAGCAACACAGCCCACACCCACATCTGCGGTTCTTCACATCCTGTTCACGCCTCAGTCTCCCAACTCGACCTCAATTACAGGAAGAAAGATGAATGCTTCCCCCAACCCCCACACACACAATGGCTGTTACAATCTACTTGTATAGATACTTCAAGCCCTTTCAAATACCGAGTTCCTACTGAAAGCTAAATGAGGAAGTCCTGCCCATCCTTACCTAAGGTGGATGGTCCAAGGAAAAGAGGGGACTCGCTCCCAGTTCAGCCAACCAACCCTTGGGAAAATGCTTCTTTTAAGATCTCCCAGAGAATCTTTCCACAGCTGTGTCATCAGATGACTATTTTTAAATGCTCCTGTTTGCTTTCAGAGTTCTTCCCAGGTATTAACTGCTCCGTTGGATATCAAGATTTCATATGCCCAGAAAAATCTAGCTGCCATTTATTCTTGCCAAGGGTAAGTCTTCATTCGGTAGAAACAGCCCATGGTCTGGGCCACTTCTTATGCTGAGGCAAATTCCTGGAGTTTACTGCACTGTCATTTTTTGGCTATGAAGAAGAGATGGGGTATGAGGAGAAGTGCAGAAAGATGTCTCTGCCTTCTTGCCACCTTCTGCTTGCTTGTCCTCTGTCCCCAGGCTACCCTCATCTCCAAAGGATGTCTCATTCATCCACAATAAAGTACCAACTCAGCTTTCAAGCCCACCACGCGACTTCACACTAATGTATGACTCACACTCTCAGGAAGAGTGGAAGATTTTTTTATTTTTTTTGAGACAGAGCCTCAAGCTGTCCCCCTGGATAGAGTGCTGTGGCATCACAGCTCACAGCAACCTCCAATTCCTGGGCTCACGCAAGTCTCCTGCCTCCGCCTCCCAAGTAGCTGGGACTACAGGCGCCCGCCACAACGCCCGGCCATTTTTTGGTTGCAGCTGTCGTCGTTTGGTGGGCCCGGGCTGGATTCGAACCTGCCAGCTCAGGTGTATGTGGCTGGCGCCTTAGCCGCTTGAGCCACAGGCGCCAAGCCGAGAGTGGAAGATTTTGAGGTAGAGAGAAACAGGGAAAGGAATGAGGTAGAGTGAGAAATCTCCTCGAAACAGCCACACATAGGCCGGGCACTGAGCCTCTGGGTATTTCACTTCCGGCACAATGGCAGGGAAGAGGCCTTGAGAGTAGCCAGGAGTGAAGAGAATGGAGCACACAGACCATCTCCACGGAGTCCATCTCCTCACAGCAAAAGCCAGCCCTGTTCACCGGAGCACTTACCAGCTGTTGCAAAAATTACAGTATGAACATATTTTCTCTCAAACTTGAGAGCTCAAACTTGAACCTTTAGTGACACGATTGCCTGCTGGCATTTCCTATTCTGATGTCAGAGCAGCTATTCCCGTCAAAAATGGATTGGGAAGCTAAATTGGAGCCATGGCTCAGAGCGAGCGGGAGTTAAGCATTTCCCAAACTATGAACTCTGGGTGCCAGGAAATTTCCTTAAATAAAGATGGACAATGCCATCAGCATTCTGCAGCAATCATAGGAAAGAACTTGCAGGAAGGGAGGTCGTAAACACCCACACCAAGGGCAAGGCCACAGGCGGCGTGGTATTGGCAGAGGGCATTCCCTGGTTAAGGTGAAAATGTACCCTGGGGCCCAGGCCTCAAAGTTCACTCTAGTTGTTTTGGACTAGATTTTTTTTTTTCATTTATTTTCTATAAATAAAGATGTTTTAAAATCCCTCTGCCCTCATAGCACCAATTCCACTTTTAAGAGATAATCAATGTTAACTCTTTTGTGTATTTTCCTTCTGATTATATTGTACATATAACTCCAGAGAGACACACATGCATACATGTCTGAGTGTGTGTGCTATGCATAAATATACATATGTGTACAGAAATGTCTTCTAGTTTACACACATGTACACTTGCGTGTATGCGTAGGTCTGTATATATATGCCATCACACCAACAGCCCTATTTTATAGCTCATGATAGCTCTGGGCCATCTTCCACAGCAGTGTATTTAGGGCAACTCCATGAACAGAATGATACCATGTACTTTTTCTTTTTAGAAATAGGGTCTTGCTCTGTCACTGAGGCTGGAGAGTAGTGGCACAATCAACAGTTCACTGCAGCCTCGAATTCTTGGGCTCAAGAGATCCTCCCACATCCTCCTCCCAAATAGCTGGGACCACAGGTAAATTGTTGATTTTCCTTTTGTCGTGTGTTTGAAATGACTACCAGAGGCCAAGCGCAGTGGCTCACACCTGTAATCCTAGCCCTCTGGGAGGCTGAGTGTGAGTGGATTGGCTGAGCTTGCCCCTTCAAGACCAGGCTGAGCAAGAGCAAGACCCCGTCTCTAAAAAATAGCTGGGCGTTGCAGCGGGCTCCTATAGACCCAGCTACTCGGGAGGCTGAGGCAAGAGGATCTCTTGAGCCTGAGAGTTTGAAGTTGCTGTGAGCTAGGAGGCCATGGCCCTCTTCCATGGGTGCCAAAAATGCAACCCTGTCTCAAAAAAAAAAAAGAAATGACTACCACAAACCTAATCTGTTTAAAAGAAAGTGCAATCTATATACAAGGGAAGAAGTTCTTGTAATAGGCAGAAGCTGTGGAGCTTCCACCAGGATGAGGCAGGTAGCACCAGCCTGGGATTAAGAGGGCCCCCCACTGGGTTTATAGCCCTGCTCTGAAGCCAGCTCACCTCTTCAAGCCCCTGTTTTCTCATATGTAAACAATACTAGCTGCCCTGAGGTAATAGTGAGCATTAAATAAGGTAATGCAAAAGAGCTTGCAGTGACCTATAATGATGCCACTGCACTCTAGCCCAGGCAAGAGAGCAGGACCCTGTTTCAAAGAATAAATAAAGCAAAATAGTAAATAAATTTTGGGCTACTCGCTGAGTTACTGCACTGGGAAGAAAAGGAAGATGTAGTGGTCCACGAAAAGACATATCCACCTCCTAACCTCCGACCTGAGTGTGGCCTTATTTGGAAATGGGGTCTCCGCGGATTTAACTAAGGTTCTAGACACAAGACATCGTAGATTAGCGTGGGCCCTAAATCCAATGACAAGTGTCCTTAGATGAGAAGATACAGACACAGACAAGGTCATATGGGGATGGAGACAGGGATTGGAGTGACGCAGCCACAGGCAGGAAAGACCGGGGCCTCCCCAAGCGGGGAGAGGCAGGCAGGATTCTTCCTTGGAGCCCCGGGAGGGAGCAGGGCCCGCAGGCACCTTGATTACAGCCCAGTAGTAGTGATTTTGGATTTCTGGCCTCCAGAACTATGCGAGAATAAATTTCGGATATTTTAAGACGCCGAGCTAGTGGTAATTTGTTGCAACAGCCCTGAGACACGAATACAGAGGAGCAGAGGGTACGGTGCGCTCTTTCCCCACGCGGCGCTTTGTCCGCGGAGGAGCTTCCCCGAGCCGCGGCCCATTCCGCTGCAGTCTCGTGCGCCCCCTCCCGGCCCAGAGGAAGAACGGCGCCCCCTTCAGTCTTTCCTGTCTCTGAGAAAGCCGGACACCGGGGGCGATCTACAAACTTAGGAAAAAATATGGATTTAAGAACAAATTTGTGAATAGTGCAATACTTCTCGATCTTGAGAAAAAAACTGCAGTCTTATGTCCTGAACACTCATGCTCATCATCCCCCTTTATCATCCTTGGTCATTGCCACTCCTTGTAGACTGCCCAGCCATTGTTCTAGGTTCCTTGACTTCCTCACCCAGAGAGACGGCTTCTTTTTTTTTATTTTAAGACAGAGTCTCACTCTGTGGCCCAGACTTGAGTGCTGTGGCATCAGCCTAGCTCATAGAAACCTCAGGCTCCTGGGCTCAAGCGATCCTCCTGCCTCAACCTCTGGAGTGGCTGGGACTACAGGCACCTGCCACCACCCCTAGATAATTTTTCTATTTTTGGTAGAGACAGGGTCTCGCTCTTGCTTAGCCTGGTCTTGAACTCTCGAGCTCAAGTGATCCACCCACCTTGGCCTCCCACAGTGCTGGGATTACAAGTGTGAGCCACTGGCCCTTCCACAGAGACTTCCTGTAACCCAGGCCCACATGCAGCTGGAGTAAATCAGAGGTATCACTCCTAGCATGGTAACGTGCTCTGGTAGCCCCAGCTACCCGGGAGGCTGAGGCAGAAGGATCGCTTGAGCCCAAGAGTTGAAGGCTAAAGAGAGCTGTGGTGATGCCCCGCACTGTAGCCCAGGTGATAGAGGGGGACCCTGTCTCTAAAAATTAATACATAAGTCAGCAAAGACCTTGCCAACATGTTCCGTGAATAATAATGACTAACACTTAATAAAGTGCCATCTATGTGCCAAATACTGTTTTAAGGCTGGACATATATTTTGTTGTTTGTATGTTAACAACCCCCCTATGGGAGGCTGGGCACAGTGGCTCACACCTGTAATCCTAGCACCTCAGAGGCCAAGGCAGGTGGATTGCCTGAGCTCAGGAGTTCAAAATTAGTGTAAGAGTGAGACCTTGGGCTCGGCGCCTGTGGCTTAGCGGGCTAAGGCGCCAGCCACGTACACCTGAGCTGGTGGGTTCGAATCCAGCCCGGACCTGCCAAACAACAATGGTGGCTGCAACCAAAAAAAAATGGCCTGGTGTTGTAGCGGGCACCCTGCAGTCCCAGCTACTTGGGAGGCAGAGGCAAGAGACTCGCTTGAGCCCAGGAATTAGAGGTTGCTGTGAGCTGTGATGCCACAGCACTCTATCCAGGGTGACAGCTTGAGGCTCCGTCTCAAAAAAAAAAAAAAAAAGAGTGAGACCTTGTCTCTACTAAAAATAGAAAAACTAGGCGGTGCCTATGGCTCAAAAGAGTAGGGCACCGACCCCCATATGCCGGAGGTGGTGGGTTCAAACCCAGCCCCTGCCAAGAACTGCA
>CAUYRH010094975.1:0-13602 GCA_963574655.1 Perodicticus potto
AGTTAGAAAGGAGAAATCCTGGTGGGATTTTCCAGGCTACTCCCTTAAGAGGATTAACTGCCTCCAAATGGTCGGTTAAAGGATTATTACTTAGCATAAGAATAACCTTGGTAAAGTAGTTATCAGTTAAGCCAGTTAAACCTTAGCCCATAAGGATAGTTTTACATAATAAGTGGTTATAAGTTAGTCCAACTTATCCATAGACCTGTGAGTACCAGGCAGTAAAAGGCCTGAGGCCAGGTTTAAGTCATATGTTTGTTGATTAAGTCACAAAATTAAGTCATGTGCTTGTTGATTAAGTTATGTGCCTATATAAGCCTTGTTGGAAGAAATAAATTTGCTGTAATGCCTGAGCAAGCTTCAGCTGCTGTATGCCAGAGCAAGCTTCAGCCATCAATCATTCCATCTGCGGTGCTGCCTCTGCGTCATTGATTAGGGGAGCTGGGTGGCAGCAACAAGTAATAAAGTATTGTTTTAGACATAATATTATTGCACATGTAATACACTACAGAACAGTGTAAACATTTATATGCACTTTATCATGGTGGTCTATAAGGGAACCTACTTAGAGGTTCTACATTATAAGTGAACTATCCCCAAGGCCTGGCATGATGCTTCCACGCCACTGCACAGAGGGAGCTTAGGGTCAGTAGCCCTCTCTGTGTCTCGACGGGAACTCAGGGTTGCCTTTCCCACCAGAGTCAGAGACCAACAATAATAATAAAATAAGCTTAACAGACTTGTCCTGAGGCCAGGGTGTTCAGAGAAATTGATCAAAACAATTCTAAAGCAGACAAGATCAAAAGAGCAGCTAGAAGAAAAGAAAATGATGGATTTAAAATATTTGTATTTGAAACACTTGTTCTTATTTCTGTAGGTGCATTCTCAAGTATTATTTTTTAAAAAATGTTTTCATGGACTTCTCAAATACTTCTTTTCTTTGCAGCAACTTTACCTATAAAAATAGAATCAATTTCTGGCTGTTGAACAAATGAGGATATAATTTCACTAATGCTGAAAATAACTTAAGCAGTGCTAAATATGGAGCATGAAGTAAGCCCATTATTCAAGAACAGGCTTTATCCTGTTAAAACTGTAGCCCAAAGTGAAAATTTCAGCCAAAAGCACAGGTGGAAAAGGCATCTTAATGATAAAGAATCGAAGGCAAATTTTTCTAAGGTTTTAGACAAACTTTTACACACACATTGTACCAATGTCAAATCTCTAATTTTGAAAGTGTAATAATTGCCTACAAGGTAAACATTGGATAAAATTTGTTGAAAGGCAACTTCCTATGAAACTATAATTGTTTCCAAATTAAAAGTTTTTAAAAACTCTTGAAGTTCACTAAGTAGAAATAAGGCCCACTCTTCACACATTATTTTGTAACCTATTAATATCACAATCAATTGCCATTGTTAGTGTGCAATTCGTCTTTCCTTTTTATTTTATTATTATTTTTTTTGAGACAGAGTCTCACTTTGTTACCCTTGGTAGAGTGCTGTGGCATCACAGCTCACAGCAAACTCAAACTCTCGGGCTTAAGAGATTCTCTTGCCTCAGTCTTCCAAGTAGCTGGGACTATAGGCACCTGCCACAATGCCTGGCCATTTTTTGTTGTAGTTGTCATTGTTTAGCCTGGGCCAGGCTCGAACCCACCTGCCTGGTGTATGTGGCAGGCACCCTAACCACTGAGCTAGGGGTGCTGAGCCTGCAATTAGTCTTTTCCTTCTGTTGTTACATGTTCATTTTTTCACCTAAGTTAAGCACTACCAGAAAGCCGTGGTAGATTCATTTCAGTTATCTGCATCACAATAAATTCACTAAATGGTAAACATATTTTTCTTTAATTTCGGCCATTTTCTATACCATTTAGGTACCTAAACCTTCACATTACTTCATATTTTACCTTGCTTGATAGTATTTATTTTTTTTTTAAGTATGCTAGTCTTCAGTTGCAAAAGAGAAGCCTTTGTATGTGTTGGTTCATTTAGAGATTGTCAATGTTGATAGAATCCTTTTCAATGCTATGTATTAGAACTAAATTTAATTTTAACTGAGAGGGTAAAAAGCCTAATTTAAGAAATTTTTCATTTTACTTGAATCAACCCTAAATGGATCATGATTCCTATGTCAAATACATACTGTTTATTTAAGGATATTAATCTGCGCTTCTCAGGGGCCGTAGCCACAGCAAGAGATAAGGACAACCTAATCCACATGCCACACTTTTTAGGGGCTGCATCTCAGGCTTAACAAGATCAAATGACTCACTTTCTAATGACACCAGCTACAGCTGAAAAATCTGGGGCCTTTTTATCACTGTCAACAAACTATACCCTGGTTTTGTTTGCATGAGTTTAAAAATCTTTCTTTCTGCCTCCACTTCTGTATGTGTCATATGGTTATAATAACAGGGAGGTTGCTGAGGTTTTGCTAAGGTTATTTGACACTGAGATTTTATGCTTGTACCTCTAGGCAGTCTTGAGGTTATCAGTCTTTACCTTATATGTCTTTTCTTTTCCTTTCTCTTAATTTTAAGAGATGTGATTTGGCTGTTTTGCCCAGGCTGGAGGGCAGTGGCTATTCACAGGGTGATCAGTATGGGGGTTTCAACCTGCTCCGTATGGGCTAATTCACTCCTCCTTAGACAACCTGGTGTTTCCCCTCCTCCCAGAGCTCACCACCATATTGATGCTGAACTAACTGGGGACATCAGACTGGCCCAGCACACTGCAGCCCAGAACTCCCCGCTTCAGCAATACTCCTTCCTCAGCCTCTCGAATAGCTGGGACTACAGGCGCACAGTGCCCTGCTGGCTCCTTACATGTCGTTTCCATTTTAGGAACCACTATTTATTCAAAACATTGTTAATTCAAAATCGAATATGTGTATTCTTGCCATCATAGACACTGCAGTTTGTGTATGTAACATCCATTCATCTTCTCCGACACTTGCTCACCAACAGTCAGGTAGAGCCCCGGTCCTCTTAGAAGCAATTTCCCCTTGCTTTGGGGGTGTCTCAGAGCTTTTCCCCTCTCATTGTGATCTCCTCCAAGAATTCCCTATCTCAATGTTTTTTGTTCAACTCTGAGAGTAGCAAATCTGTCTCACTATTTTCAGGCAGGAGCCCCGGGAACCTGGCTCTCGCCCTCCAGCCTTTCTATCCTCAGGCCCCAGCAGCTGCCCTTGTCAGGCTGGGGGTTACCAGTTTGACTGCCATGGAGAGGGAAACTCAGCAGACTCATCCTCCTCAATCTCCTCATGACTTTTATAAAAAGTCAGACACTGAATTATTAATTCCTCTAGCTTGTTTCTCTTCCACAAAACTGGAATTAATCACTAATTATCTAGATGCTTAGAAATCACCCTGGGTTATTCTCTTTAACTCATCCCCACTTCAAACCCAGTCCCATTCCCAGTTAATTTTACCTCAATGCAAAACTGTGCACTTTCTCTGTTGCTGCCACCATCTTTCTACTACTTCAATAGAGCATTAGCCTTCTACCTCGTTCTCCTGATTCTATGTTGTGTCGGGAATCTTCAGTTCATTCTCCACACAAGCCTACTTGGACTTTTACATACAAATTGAATTATGTCTCTTCTGGGCTCTCCACACTTCACATAAAATCCACAATTCTTACCATGGCCCACAAAGCCTTAAGTAATCTGGCCCCTGCTTATCTCTACAACGTCTGGGAAAATTCCTTCTCCAACTGTGTTTTTGCCACTTGGGTCCTGATTCAGTTTCTAGAACATTCCAAGGATTTTCTTTTTTTTTTCTCTTAGGGTTTTTTCTCACATTTCTTCCCTCTTGTTCTGCAGCTCTCAGTTCAGTGTCCCTTACTTGGGGAGGTCTTCCCTGATCATTCTAAGTGGGTTCCCTTCCCATTATTTTTTTTGCCTAATCTTTCTTTTATGGCATTTCACACTTTGTAATTACTTCTTTGATAATGTGTTGACTGAGTTTCGTTTGTTTAGCTGCATGTTTTATGATAGCAAGAGCCATGTATAATTTGCTAATAACTTTGTGCCATGGACCAAGCACGAGATTCATATCAATAAAATTTTACTGAATAGATAAGTGGGGGATACATTCCAAACCCAAATCATTTGCTGCCTTGAAAAGAGGTAAATCATGTATATAAGTGACTACACTGTAAATAAACATATGCCAGAGAGGATATGAAAGACATAAACTCAATGCTATAGGAATACAGAGAGGGTATGATAAGATATGAGGGCAACTTTAATGGGCAGGTGATGTGTGAATTGACCCATCAGCTCAATAGGCAGGGAGAGAAAGGAAGCTTTACAAAAAAATAAGTAAATGCATGGAGATAGGAAAGTTCTGTTATGTGTATCTGAGAAATGAAGTGGGCTTTTGTGGGAGGTCAGATAAACTGTGATCAAATTGTAGAAAGATCTGAATAATGGGTTGAAGAGTTTGCTCTTGTTCCATAGTAAAGAGAAAAGTATTTATGATAGTTACATATTCACTAGGAAGTATGGACCCAACAGAAGAAATTAGGACAGGGTAATATTGAGCAGGGGTTTTATAAAGTTGGCTATAAACTAGGTGTAGTGGTGCTTACCTATAATCCCAGTTACTCAGGAGGCTGAGATGAGAGGATCACTGAAGCTTAGGTGTTCAAGACCAGCCTGGGCAGCATTGCTAGACCCCAGGTCAAAATTTGTTTTAGAAATTGCCTTGAATTAACATGATGGCACTGGAAATGGGGGAAAAATGGATAATCAGAGGCTTCAATTTGGATTCAGTGGAGTGTTAGAATCCATGGAAGTATCCAGAGAGTCAGAAGCCCCTTGAATGTTTATATAAACATTAATATTTTTCAAGAGAAGGTCTGTAGCTTTTACTAGAAATCCCCAAGAAGTCTCTAATTTCAAACTTTTGAGAGGGTTGGCTTACTGGACCCTACTTTTCTGGAGCTGTTGGGAATCCTTACACAGGCAGGGCCTTACCTGTTGCTTTGTCTGAATCACCTGGTAGAGGAGGACTCTCTACCCAAAGTAGTCTATTCTTACAAAGAACACCTACTGAAGGAGGACCTAACGAATATCATTTCTATTCATTCTTTTCCATCCAGAAAGGACTATTTTTCATCTCACTGAACTTAGCTTATGACCCTAAGGCCAAACAATCGCATTCAGCAGATTAAATATTCCCACTCTTTTAAACTAATATCCACTTGACCTTATTGTGAGATTTATAAATATCATTCCAGACCTGTAACACAAATTATCTCTCTCTCTCTTTTTTTTTTTTTGTACAGACAGAGTCTCACTTTATCACCCTCGGTAGAGTGCCGTGGCGTCACAGCTCACAGCAACCTCCAACTCCTGGGCTTAGGCGATTCTCTTGCCTCAGCCTCCCGAGTAGCTGGGACCACAGGCGCCTGCCACAACGCGGCTATTTTTTTGTTGTAGTTTGGCCAGGCCGGGTTTGAACCTGCCACCCTCAGTAATGGGGCCCATGCCCTACTCACTGAGCCATGGGTGCCACCCAACACAAATTATCTCTTAAAGGGCGTATACTCTAGCCCTACACCCAGAATACTTTCTTAATACCTAGATCAATGGATTCAAATAACAGGTTTATAAACTAAGAAAGGAAATGCATCAGGTTTCTATTAGGAAGGTTGTCTAATTCTTACTCATTGTCAGTAACAGTTTATTTTCCATTAAGGAGATTTGGCCCAGTAATGATATCCTGTCATGGTTTTCTGAGATGTAGGTTTTAGCCCAGAGATCCTGTTTTTTCAGCCACTGAAAACATATTTTAGAAATGTCAGTGGGACCGGGCATGGTGGCTCACGACTGTAGTCCCAGCACTGTAGGAGGCCGAGGCGGTGGATTTCCAGTGCTCTGAGAGTTTGAGACCAACATAAGCCTCAGTGAGCCAGAGTAAAAGACCCCGTCTCTACTAACAGAAAAGAAGACACCAGGCGTTGTGGCAGGCACCTGTAATCCCAGCTACTTGGGAGGTAACAGGCAAGAGAATCACTAAAGGAAGAAAGGACAAAAAAAAAAAAAAAATCTACAAACTAAGAAGAATGAAAGCCAGCTAAAATTAAAAGCAATATTATTTAAAAAACAACAACAACAACACAGAAATGTCGGTGGTATTGGCCTGTTTCTGTATTACATGCTCTGGTATGCCAGTCAGATGGGCTATCCTGCAGGGCTGAAGCACTCACTCCCATCACCTGCAGGAACCAGGCTGCTGAAAGGTCTTGCCCTAGCTCAGAGAACTCTCCCATCCATGCTCCACTCATAGGCCAAGGAGTCCAGGGGTAAAACTATATGCCTACATGGACACCAATCTCTTTTTAAACTAATTTCTGAGCACTCAGAACTCTGGTATCCCTGCCCAAACAGACTCAAACTCCCTTCCTTAACGGAAGGAATTACAGTAGAACCTCTGTAAGCTGGCCACCCTCGGGACTGCAGCAAACTGTTTAACATGCAGAGGTGGTCAACATAAGGAACCAGGCCTACTGAGCTGATACGTACATGTGGTGCACGTCCGGTCTATGAAAATTAAGTCAATTTAAGAAGGCGGTCAGTGTAGAGAGGTGATCAACGATGGAAGTTTGACTATATTTTAAGTACTCCATAATTTCCGTATACTTACTAGAAGGGGCCCATAAGTCTCTATCAGGAAAAACAGTTTATGATTTAAGGCTCATAACATGAAAGCCACCAGTTTTCAAGGGAAATTCATTTATTGTACTGAGACAAGTGAGCAATTAATCTTAACATCCTCTTAAAAAGAACATTGCCTATTGTAAGAAACGACGATTGTAATAGCATTCTTACAAGAAGGTTATCAATGAGGTTCAGACAATTGTTTCATAAAGCATTTCTCAAAGTAGAACATTAGCAAAAGCACAAGGAAATGACAACAGTTTTACAGATGCTTTGAATTTTATGGTTCAGGAATGCACCACTTTGTTGGTCAGGTGTGCGAGGGTAATATAAAGATTACCTAGAGTAATAAATGAAATACACATGCTTCGAAAATATCTCACATATACTATTTTTTTAGCATGGTGTTCTAAAATACTGCCTGCCTTGTAAGCACCATTCTAAAAAAAAACAGGGACAGACAAAAGGATTAACACATCAGTCTGCAAAAATCTGAAAAGATGTGAAATTTTAAAGGATTTGTTTTCGGTTCAGTGCTAACCATAAAGGGGTAGATTGACAAGCAAAGTTGTTAAGTTATATTATCTTTAAGCATTTCTAAGTTCTGAGCCACTGTGCAGAAGTCTAGCTCATTTTATTTTTGTCTCATCTTTTTGTTCCTAGGATTACTGCAAAAATCTCCACATCTCCTCTTGGCCTTCTTCCATTCATTATATTTCCAAACTTCAGGCAGAGTGATCTTTTACAAACACATATTTAATAGTGTCCAACCCCCAATCAAAGCCCTGAACGTGAATACCATTTCTCCGGAGTAAACTCAGACTCAACATCCTCAGGTCCTTTCCAACCTCACTCCTTTCACTGTCTCTTCCACGCCCACTGCACTGAGGAATCCCTCAATGCCTCAGGGTCATTCCTTTGCTTCCCTCAGTTTCTAATCCAGAATGCAGTGAATTCATCTCTTCCTTGAGGCTCAAAACCTCCATTTATTTTTCTTGGTTCCTTTTCAAAACAAAAAATTGGAAGTTTCCAGACAATTTCCTCCCTCCCCCACCTCCATCCTAGACTAACATGACTTGCTCATGTTGTAATAAGGGAAGAGCTTAGGGAGTTGCACCAACTTAAGAGTCTGTTCATGAACTGTACCCAGACCTAAGAAAACAAATGAAAATCGCAAACTACCTCACCCATCATGGGTTAGAACTTTGCACATGAAGAAGTGGGCCCATCAATGAACAAATAATTCCACTGTCAACTCTCTTATCTACTATGAGGTTCTGGGACTCTGATTACCACTATCAAAGAGAACAATCCTGGTGGTGAACAACAGAGAAAGAATTCACTGTACGGCCAGGGATATTATTGAATGTAAATTAAACTTGCATATCTTCAAAGAAACAGTTTTCTTTCACTTTAGGTATAAGACATTCAGTTTATTCATGTATGATTGGGTATCAAATAAACATGCCTTAGATCTCATAATGGTAAATTACGCCTTTTCTGTATTCTTCTGCTAGAACATTGTTGCGGAATTCTGCCTGATGAAATGGGTTTTATCTGTTTTTAAAACATTTTTCGGAGATAACTGAGATTCACCTGCAGCTGTAAAAAATGATATAGAGATATCTCACATCTCCTTTTTCTATTTCCTCCCTGTTGTTATATCTACCATAACTATAGTAGAATACTTAGTGCTACAGCCAGGAAATTGATGTTGAAACAACCCATTAACTTTATTCAGATGTTACCAGTTTTAAATCACTTATTTGCATGTGTATATGTGTTTATGTTTACTTATGTACAGTTTTATCACATGCAGATCTGTGTGACCTCCGCCACTATCAAGATATGGGAAAGTTCTTTCACACAATGATACCTCGGGTAACTCTTTTTTTTTTTTTATTAAATCATGGTTGTGTACATAAATGCAATCATGGGGTACAATGTGCTGGTTTTATATACAATTTGAATTATTTTCATTGAACTGGTTCACATAGTTTTCATGGCATTTTCTTCGTTATTGTGAGGATACATTTATATTCTTCATTTAGTAAGTTTCACCTGTACCCTTATGAGAGGCACCGTAAGTGTGGACCCACCAAATAATCTCCCTCCGCCCAGCCTCCCCCCTCCCCTCCCCTCCTTTGCCCCTTTCCCCAGCTGTTGTGCTATAATTGGGTTATAGCTTTCACATGAAAGCTATAAATTAGTTTCATAGTAGGGCTGAATACATTGGATACTTTTTCTTCCATTCTTGGGATACTTTGCTAAGAAGAATATTTTCTAGCTCCATCCATATAAGCATGAAAGAGGTAAAGTCTCCATCTTTCTTTAAGGCTGTATAATATTCCATGGTGTATGTATACCACAATTTTCTGGTAACTTTTTATAACTTCACCCACTTCCTTGCCACCACTCACCTAACCCATATCTAGCCCCTGACAACCACTAACCTATTCTTCATTTCTATAATTTTTTTCTTGACAAGATGATAACATAAATGGAAGCATACAGAATATAACCATTTGGAATTTTTTTGTTCACACAGCATAATTTCCTGGTAATTTATTCTTGAAGTTGTGTGTATCAAAAGGTCACTTTTTAAAATGATTGAGTAATATTTCCCAGCATGGATATACCACAGTTTCTTTAGCTGTTCACCAGTTATTGGAGGGAGTTTTTTTGGGGGGGAGGGAGGTATTATAACTAAAGTGCTATGGACATTTGTATTTAGGCTTTTCACATGAACAAACATTCCTATTTTTCTGGAGTGAATGCCCAAGAGTGCAATTGGTAAGTACTATAGTAATTGAAGTTTTAGTTTTATTAAAAAACTGCCAAACTGCTTTCCATGTTGGCCATTCCATATTATATTTACACCAACATTGTGTGAATGGTCTGTTTTCTCTGTACCCTTGCCAGGATGTGACATTGTTACTATTTTTTATTTTAGCCATTGTAATATATTTGAAGGCATATCTTAGTGTGGTTTTAGTTTGCATTTCCCTAATTGTATATATCTTCTTAACTGAAATGTCTATTCATCTCTTTGCCTACCTTCTAATTGGATTATTCTTTTACTGTTGAGTTTTCAGAGTTATTTATATATTCCAGATTTTAGTCCTTTGTCAGGTAAGTGATCTGCAAATATCTGTCATCTATCTTTTCATCTTCTTAAGAATGCCTTTGCAAAGCATAAATTTTTGATATTGATGAGGTCCAATATATCAATTTTTCCTTATGGATTATGGGTTTTGGTGTGAAGTCTAAGAAATCTTTGCCCAGATTTTGAAGACTTTTGCCTTATTTTTCAAGAAAGAGTATAGTTTTATGTTGTACATTTTTCCCCGTGATCTATTTTGAGTTAGTTTTGTATAAAGTGTCAGGTTTGGGTCAATGTATGTTTTTGTTTTTGTTTTGCTTATGGAGGTACCACTGTTGTAGCACTCTTTAAAAATGACTATCCTTCCTCTACAAAATCACTTATGCAATTTTTTAGAAAATAAATTTGGTATATTGTATCCATCAAATGGTTCTTTATTCTGTTTTATAATCTAGATGTCTATTCTTTCACCAAGACCATACAGTCTTGATTACTGCAGCCACTTAGTAAAGCTTAAAATAAGCTTAATATATCAGCTATCCTGAGCTACACTTTTCCATAAAAATTTTAGAATAATCTGGTGTATATTAGATAAGAATGTTTATTAAAAAGTAATAGTTAAGCATAAATTTATTTCTTCTTTATAGTTTTATTATTAAATAGAACACACTATTGCAACTGAGAATACAGCGATCATCTTTATCAAAAATTAAATTTGTGCTACTATTACTACAGAGGGATCATTAAGAATAAAGCATTTGGGTGGTGCCCTTAGCTCAGTGGTTAGGGCGGTGGACAAATGCACTGGGACTGGTGGGTTTGAACCCAGCCTGGGCCTGCTAAACAACAATGACAATAACAAAAAAGTAGCTGGGCATTGTGGCAGGTGCCTTTAGTCCCAGCTACCTTGGGAAGCTGAGGCAAGAGAATCGCTTAAGCCCAAGAGTTTGAAGTTGCTGTGACTTGTGATGCCATGGCATTCTACTGAGGGTGACAAAATGAGACTCTGTCTCAATTTAAAAGAAAAACCATAAAGCATTTGGGGAACATGTAATATTTTGGTAGCATCTTATAATATATCCAGCGCTTCTTATATGAGAAAGATTGGATATAGAGAAGATTAATTGTGGTATCTTGTGAACACATGTGTCTACATCATTCTCAGGAAACCACATGATAGAAGAATATGGTTTTCTGAAACAATCATTTTTCTCTTTCAGATTGTAGGAGCCTTGTGAAAGGTCTGGTGTTATCCAAGCTAGCCTGCCTTTCCTTGAGCTGGGGTAGAGAATATGTCTGCAGCTAAGACAGGCTACCTTTGTGTTTTCTGTTTTGTCATTGCCACAATACTGTGCCCTTGAATCTGGAGAGTAATTCCACAGCTATTTTTTTTAATTGCATCCCAAGTTCAATCATTTCTTTTCCTGAATCCTTTTCTACCCCATTGATGAATAAGCCCCAATTGGAGCTTGTAGCAGATAACTTTGGAGGTGTTTGAGCAGCCCAGAGTTATGCCCCTGACACCTGCCATGTGTGCAGAGCACTGCCCGAGCCTCTCACTCCCCCTCCAACCTTGACTGTAAGTGGATAGATTTAGAGATGGATGCTGACCTTAGCCCTTCCCACTGTATTGTTTTTCCCAGGAGTTTGGAATCTGAATTAGGATGAGTTAGTCAGCCTGAGGCCTTAAAAACCTGGCAGCCAAGGCTGCCACTGTGTTGAAGTTATCTTTAACCAACACTTCCTGACTCTACTTAGACCAATTTTCTGTGAGACCAAGGATAATAAATCCTGAGGTTGTATTTTGCCAACCAAAGAATACATTAGGCTAAGCCAGAAGATCTCATAAGTATAAACTGGCCTCTAAAGTAGATGGAAAAAAAGAGAAAGATTTCTCAGAACATGTGAACGTGGAAAAAGATGAAGTATTTCTGGCAAAAATGCCCTAAGGATATATTTCCAATTTGAGAAGTGTGGGTGGTTTCCTGGGAGCAAAATGTGCTACATGGTGGTTTTTTCCTTTGTTTGTGTGCTGTTTTCTCCAAAAAATATATCTAATTGTTCTGCATTGTGTAGGAAGTTATATGAAATAGATTGAAATATGCCTCCGTGTCCGCTTATATTTTTGCCTTTCCATACTGTCCACATTATACCACATCATTTTTACCATATATATATATATTTTTTTTTTTTTTTAGTAAATCTTTAGTCAGGAATGAATTTACCAAATATGTACTATATATGTACGTAGAAAAGAAAGTGATGTGAAAAGTTGTCTTTTTGCATTTATATATATATATATATAAAATATTCAACACAGTCCTTATTTCAAGAAAATTATAAACATAAAAAAAGCTTTAAGAAAGACTCGTTGATTACGCAGAAGAAAGCATATAAATATCTGGAACGGCTGGACATGGTGGCTCATGCCTTTAATCTGAGAACTCTGGGAGGCCAAGGCAGGTGGATTGCTTGAGCTCAGAAGTTGAGACCAGCCCGAGCAAGAGTGAGGCCCTTATCTCTACTAAAATAGAAAAAATAACTGGGCCTATTGGCAAAAGCCTGTAGGCCCAGCTATTCGGGAGGCTGAGGCAGGAAGATTGCTTAAGCCCAGGAGTTTGAGGTTACTGTGACGTCAAGGCTCTATACCGAGGGATACAGAGTGTGACTTTCTCTCAGAAAATAAATAAATATCTAAAATACTAAGCAAAATAATTAGGTCACTTTTATAGTCCAAAATTGAACATCATCACATAGTGGGGTGATGCTTCTCCTAAATTATTTTCTCACAGTTCTTTTTCTTTTTTTTTTTCTCTAATGCAGAATACACAAATAGGGATTGAGGGGGAGGGGATAAATAATATTGTTTCTCTGTTTTTCTTTTTTTTTTTTTTTTTGAGACAGAGTCTCAGACTGTTGCCTTGGGTACAGGACCATGGCGTCACAGCTCACAGCAACCTAAACTCTTCGGCATAAGCAATTCTCTTGCCTCAGCCTCCCAAGTAACTGGGCCTACAGGCTACCGTCACAATGCCCAGCTATTTTTTTGTTTTTGTTGCATTCATCATTGTTGTTTTAGCTGGCCTGGGCCGGGTTTGAAACCCCCAGCCTCGGAGTATGTGGCCAGCATCCTACCCAATGAGCTACAGGCGCCACACTGTTTCTCTGTTTTTGATGTGATACTTTTGATTTACATGAATGAATTTTTCCTGACACGTTGTAAGTGCTCAATACAGACTTGTTGATCTGAAATGTTAGTATGTCTTCAAATTGTTATTAACAATATACAGAATCTAGAAGCAGCTTTCCCTCCTCGAATTTCTTTCTGGTTTGGCCCTCACATCTCCACTCCATGTCCATCAGGGTGACCCAGAAGTCCTACAAGGTGTTCACCTGTACCCTCAGGCCTTCAGCAGCTGCTCATACAGCAGTGAGCCGGTGCCTGCATGGGCTCCTAGAGCTTATCCTGTGTGGGCAACAGCAGCTTCTGGAGTAGCTTGGGCACCAGCCTGGGTCTGGGCGGAGGCTACCCCAGGCTGGAGGTATGGGGGGCATCACAGCCACCATAGTGAACCAGAGCCTGCTGAGCCCTCTCGACCTCCAGGTGGCCCCCAACATTCAGGCCGTGTGTACCCAGCAGGAGGAGGCGATCAAGACCCTCGACAACAAGCTTGCCTCCTTCATCGACAAGGTGCGCTTCCTGGAGCAGCAGAACAAGATGCTGGAGACCAATAGAAGCTCCCGCAGCAGCAGATGACACCTCGAGGAACATAGACAGCTGTGAGAAGGCTGCATCAACAGCCTGCCGGACAGCTGGACACACGGGCCAG
>CAUYRH010094976.1:0-63934 GCA_963574655.1 Perodicticus potto
TATCTTTGGTGACTTGGGCTTTGAATTCATTAATTTCTTGAGACAACTTTAGAACTACTCTTTGGAATTCAATTTCTATCTTTTCTTCCATTCTATTTATCTTATTTGCAATCCATATTCTGAATTCAATTTCTGACATTGTTACCATTTGTCTATGCATGGCATCTTCAATTGTATCTCCTTTGTCATATTCTTGTGGGGGTTGATCTGCTCTGGTTATTCATGTTGCCACAGTTCTTCTGTTGGGTCCGCACCATGTTTATTTTCCACCATTTGGTTATTAGAACTGGTAGGGTGAGATTGAATTGGGGTTCCCAGGTAGTAGAGATAGCACCTTACCAAAATGCTAGGCTTTGTAGTTGTGGCTTGTCTCCTACAACCTTACAAAGGCCTTTTACAGAGTTTTAGCAAGAGACTCTGAGGACCTACTTGCTGAGATAGTGCAAGCTAGCTCTGTTTGATATCAGCCAACCAGTACCGTGTTCTAAGAAACCACAGTATTAGGTTTAAATCTCGACTGTGAAGAGATACAAACAGCTACGGCACCCAGCCCCCACCCTTCAGTTCTTTTCTGCTACAGAACTTGAAGGTCAACCTCAGAATGCCCCTGAGAGGACAGCCCCAGACATGGGTTCCAACCAAATTGTCTCAGGCAGTGCAGACCCTGCCCAACAGAGAGGGATTCAAGGGTCTCTAATGGCATAATTGGAGCCAGGAATCCCCACTCCTGCCCACCAGACTCAGTCCACACTATTGTTCCCTTCTCTGTTTACAAGCCCAGCTGGAGCCAGGGGCCACGCCCCTACCTACCAGTCTCAGTACACATCCAATTCGCCTCTGCTTGCCAGAGCAGTTGGGGTTGGGGACTATGTCCCCACCTGCCAGACTCGGTCCACTGCTTGGCAAGCCTCTATTTGCAGGCTCTGTTGGAGTCAGGGCACTGGCCCCACCCTCCGGTCTCAGTCCACACACAACTAGCCTCTGCTTGCCAGACCAGTTGGGGTCAGGGGACCATGCCCTTGCCTGCCAGTCTCAGTCCTCTGCCTAGCAAGCATATGTTTGTAGGCTCTATTGGAGTCAGGGCACTGGGCCCCACCCTTCAGTCTCAGTCCACACATAGCTAGTGTCTGCTTGCCAGACCATTTGGAGTCAGGGGACCACACCCCCACCTGCCAGTCTCAGTCCACTGCCTAGCAAGTCTCTGTTCACAGGCTCTACTGGAGTCAGGACACCACACTCTGCCCAAAGTTCTCAGTCCTCACCTGGTAAGCCTCTGCTCACCAGCCCTGCTGGAGACAGTGGTCCATGGCCTAGCCCTCGGGTCTTGATTCACACCCAGTAAGCCACTGCTCAAGGGTTTTGTTGGAATCAGGGGATCACGTCCTGGCTCTCAGGTCACAGTCCACACCTATCAAGCCTCTGCTTACAGGCCCAGCAGGGGCTGGGGATCAGCCCTTTCTGCCAAACTCAGTCCACACAGTGCAACCACTCTCCCACTGTGAGTGCAGTGAGAGCCAGGGTCTCTGCACCCTGTCCCACCAGACACAGCCCAAACAGAGGGTCAACACTACCATTGGCCAGGCATAGTCATAACCAGGGGATGGCTTCTCCTCCCACCAAGTGCCCCTTTTTTCCCATAACTTCTTTCCTCCCCGTTAGTCACAGATTCTGTCCTGTTGGTTGGCAGTCCACACTATGACCAGTTCTCACAGAATTTCTATCAAGTTCTTCATTATAATTTCTATTTTTATTTTATTTATTTATTTATTTATTTATTTATTTATTTATTTATTTATTTTTTTTTTTTTTGGAGACAGAGCCCCAAGCTGTCACCCCTGGGTAGAGTGCCGTGGCATCACAGCTCACAGCAACCTCCAATTCCTGGACTCAAGCGAGTCTCTTGCCTCCGCCTCCCAAGTAGCTGGGACCACAGGTGCCTGCCACAACGCCCAGCCATTTTTTTTGGTTGCAGCCACCATTGTTGTCTGGCGGGCCCGGGCTGGATTCAAACCCGCCAGCTCAGGTGTACATGGCTGGCGCCTTAGCCCGTTGAGCCACAGGCACCGAGCCAATTTCTATTTTTATTAATGTTGTCTATTTGGTGAGACATTGTTGTCATATTTTTGTTTACTTTTTTAGACATGATTCCCTGTAATTCTTTGAAAAATGTCTAAAACTGAATTTAAAGTCTTTGTTTACAAAGTTTCCTTGAAACATTTTTTGTTGATTTCCTTTGCTTTTTTACTATGGATGTAACATATGTATTTCTTTGTACATAATAATTTTGTGTTTGTTTTTGAAAATTGAATGTTAATTAATCATAGTGCCAGATTCTTCTACACTCCCCTTTAGCTTTTGGTGTTGTGGCTCATTTTTTGGTAGTTTTTATGGCTTTTGTCATTTTCTTATCGTTCATTGTTATATGAATTTTCTAAACTAATTCTACATACCTTGCAGTGTGTAGCCTCTGAATTTGTAAACTTTCAATTAAGTTCTTGTTTTTATCTTTTAACCTGGCTTCTTAGAGATCACAGCTGGTTCAGTAATGTATAACATAGTGTTCAACCAATAACTGGTAAGAATTTTTTTTAAGTGCCCTGCCTATATGTCTTCCATTCATTGCCAGGGTGATCTGGGTGAGAATGTACTCCTTAAAACTTCAGGCAGTTTACAAGGCAACCTTAGCTTTGCTTCCATTTGAACAAAGCCTCAGGTCAGTCAGAGATGAATGACTATTGCCGTCTCCTTTCCTTGGACTTTTCCTGGTGGTGCACACAGATTTGTACATAGGTATATTCATGGAAACGTGTTAGAGCTTTTCAAGGTTCCCTAGGGTTGTCTTATTCTCTAGCATTTTCTTTTACGTTTTCATCATAGCTGAAATCACAGCTTTAGACAGCTAAGATTCTAACAGTAGTTTGCTCTTAGCTAACATCCTGGGAATAGGATCCTCAACCACTCCCTGACTGAGCTCTAAGTCAAACCACCTAGACTTTGCACTCTGAAAAGACAGATTTCCTAGGGAACTGAAACATTGGGTAAATTATGTACTGTTCCAGACTTGTGGATGATACATTTAGTGAACTTTCAGATGCTATTGGATCCCTTCATTGTCTGCAGAGCTGCCACATTTTGGTTCTTGTGCTACTGGGTAGAATAGTGAGGCCGGATGAAAATAACTCAAGTTATATCCCACTAACACTACTGTTTACCTAAGTTCATTTGTGACTTCACTGTCTTACCAAGGCATGCTATTTTCTATTGGAAATACAATTTTAAGACTCATCTATGGTTTTGGTTAACTGCTTGAGTTTAGAGATGGTTGATTTTAGATTTTTTGTCTGTATTTTATTATTTTAGAGGGAGAACGAGTTCACCTAGATCCTCTCTCCACCTTTCAGAATTTTAAGACTTCAATATATTTTTTTAAGAGATAATTTTTGGCCCATGACATAAATTTGTAATAATAAAGTAACAATTACTTAAGTAAAATTTTTAGAAGGTAGAATCCATGTCATAACAAAGGTAAGGAAAATTACCCTATCAACAAACTTAGTTTAAATGCAGGACAGACATTTTGCCAAAACAATGCTTTCAAATTCAGGATAATTTCCTTTTTTATTAGCCAGTAAATATTATCAATATTTGATATTATATTTAGTTATATCAAGGAAGACATCCTAGAAAACATACTTTTGGGAGAGTTAAAAAAGTTATATACACCAGTGAATAGCTGTACATGACTGTTTTATAGCTGCCTCTGTAAAGGAAATTTGTTCTTTCTCCTGACCACTTCTTATTCTGCTAATGCCTCATAAAACACAGACATGAAACATAAATATCTCCAAACATTATGTGGTGATTCTTCATAAAATAGAACATGGTAAAATTGCATTTTGGCATTTCCGCCTTGACTCCAAAGATGGTGCACAGTTATGGGCCACATCTGCCCTGGCACCATGCACTATTTTCCCTTTCTAAATCCCTAAGGAGCAGCTAATAGCAATTAAAATTTACAATGACTTAGGCATTTTCCAAAACAGATTAACTTCAAATTAGGCATTGGTGTGCATGTAGGCAATATAAAAATGAAATTATCCAGAAAGTAATTTATATATGTAATGAACTCCAGAATGTATAATAAATTCCATGCAATGGCAAACTTTAATGTAAGGTTTTTCAAAAAAGAATATTCAGAAACATGATGTAAAAACTACCAAGCAGCTGTCTTGGAGTTCTTGAAGACTGCTTTAAAGATGATACCAGTACTCCTCGTTTTAACCTCTTACAGACAATTTAGCATATTACTCTGGCTTTATGGATGAAAATCCTTCCCTGTCCTTCTCCAGCCAAATTCATTTGAAGGAATATGGAAGTATCCCAGAATATCCCTTTAGGGCCAAAAGAAAAACATTCGTAAATACTTTACCATCACCTTGGTCATCTGAGACTCCCATTGTGCTTGCTTGTAGGGGAAAAGAGAAAAGAATAGAACACTTATTATCTCCAAGGGCAAGAAATAAGCAGATCAAGATTAGATGTCTTCTAATTTACTGCTGGAAAAGTTACCTTTGTGAAAAATTCTGCCAGACATCTATCCCATCACAATACTCTAGATGAGGTTATTTCCATAAATCTCCCCACAAACCCTCCTCCCTAATACACACTTACACACAAATCTGCATTCATGCATGCACACACAATCACCAACCACAAATGACATCAAGTCGTTGGTTATTTTAACCAAAAACTATGTGATATGATGGAGGGAATGGGTAACTGGTATGGCAAGTTCTTATGAAATATTAAAATATAAAAGAGAAGCTGTGGCATGTCTTTGGACAAGAAAATAAAGGATCTTTCTTGACTTTTTAAACATTTATTGAGGGTCAAGTATGAATCTAGGAATGTGAATTTACAGTGAAACAGCATCTGCCCTCTAAGGCTTTCTTTTAGCCACAATCTACTGGAAGCCTTGCACTTATTATTCTCCTGCTGACCATCTTCCAAGACCACCAGGTAGATGCTCGTTTCTCCTAGGAGTGGCTTTAGCAGTTGAAGTGAAGCCTTTTTACCTTGCTTCTTTATTTTGGATAAATGAGGACAAATATTTTGACTTGTCTCCTTGAACTTAAAAGGAGGCTCTGTCACTGACCAGAGAAGCAAGAATTTCAAGTTTATACATTTCATTGCATATGGATCAATCAACCAACTTTACATTACTCTAACCCATGAATCCAGCTTGACTGCTCCAAAATGGTCAGAAAAACCTGGACTTTGACAACAGTAACCAAAATTACTCTGGGGGGTTTTTTCTGGCCCACCAAGACCTTGTGTGAAATATTCTCTATGACTTTGGATGAAGTCATACTGCTTGAGAGTAAGGCTTTTCTTACAGTCATAGGGAAAATTAACAATCCCTTCCTCTGAGGACCCATACTAACTCTTATGGGATTCCATCATAACATATGTGTTTATGCACTGCCTTATATAATTCTTTCATTCACTATATTATTAATCAGTTAACAGTAGGTGTTTGTGTCTTATTCATATCAGTATGATAATGGAAAAATAAGAGCTTATATTTGTTGAGTTCATACTATATATCTGTATTGCTTTAAGTGAATTACATACATTGTGGCACATTGTAATTTCCAAATGTGGTCACAAAATTTTCATGCATGCTACATTCATTTTTACAGTGTACTATTTACATTACCCCTCCAGGAGATTGAACCTCATTTTCTTCCCCTTGAATCTGAACTGGCCTTAGTGACTGACTTGTGGCCAATCAGTTGTGGAAGCACAGATGCTGCATGTCTTCTGGGGTTAGCTCTGAAGATTTTTACAACTTCAGTCTTGAGCTCCTATTTTTTTGTTTGGCCGGGGCTAGTTTGAACCCGCCACCTCCGGCATATGGGGCCGGTGCCCTACTCCCTTGAGCCACAGGTGCTGCCCCTATTTTTCATTTTTTATTTTTGTTGTTTTGAGGTTTTGATCATAAAATCTTTGCTTAAACCAACACCCACCCTTTGAGCAATCCAAGTGTAGGTGCCAGTCCTATGAGCAAGGATACCTTCAAAATTTTCCAGCCTCTGACACTTGGGTCTCCCTAGCTAAAACCTTGTCTACTGTACCTTTTCAGAATTCCTGACTCACATTTCCTGAAAGCATTAAAAATTCGATACATATTATGCTGCTAAGGTTAGTATGTTTGTTATACAGCAATAGATAACCAAAACTTTCACAGTGCTGTGAGGTAGATACTATTCTTATCCTTAATTTAAAGGTAAGTGAATAGTCTTTTAATGGTTGGTGAAAATAATTATGGCCAAACATTTTGGCATCCTTCCATGCGTCAGAGACTTTTTATGGATGGTCTTATTAATGTATATGATGCTCCATAGGGTTGATAATTTTTGGACAGAGCCTCCTTTTAAGTCCAAGGAGACAAGTCAAAATATTTGTTCTCATTTATCCAAAGTAAAGAAGCAAGGTGGATGGATTATATTTTTCATATGAGGGAGTTGATGCTGAAAGAGATTAATTAACTGACCTTATAATACACAGCTAGTCATTGGGAAGCTCAAGACTGAGTCATTTATCCATAATACCACCAATATATGCTGTAATAAATTAGATAAATAGAAAAGGTGCTACATAGTATAGCTTGGGCAAGAGCATAGGTCTATCTGACTCTATTACTATAAGTGGCAAGGTGACCAGCACTGAAGAGTAATCCTTTAACAAATCTTGGGCTGAACACTGTAGAAATACAGATAATATCAATTTTCTTTCTTCACTTGTTTATTTTCCCCTTATTTTTTATCATAACAGATGAGAGTCAACAAAAAAACTAAGCCATATGACCTCAAAAACAAGATAATATTGTCAGAATGTGCTCAATATCACATATCTCTGTAGTATTTTATGAGACAGACAGAAATACATCCTGTTGATGCATTAGTCTTGAAAAATTTAATCAGTCTTATAAAAAGAGTAATTTCAAATAGTAACTATATTCTACAAGTCAATATTCTTCTCACTATAGGTAACTGAAAAGCTCCTTTTGGCTTGAAATTTCATTGAGGTGAGGAAACAATAATTAGTAATCAATGAAAGCAGTGAAAAGTTCGCTAGATTGACAACAGAAAAAAAAGAGAGAAAATGTAAATACTAAAATAGAACAGAAAGTGGGGATATTACTACTGATCTTATAAAAATAAACCGTATTATAAGATAATACCATAAATAAATGTACATCAACAAATTAGGTAACCTAGGTGAATTGAAAAATTGCTAGAAACACCCAATTAGCAAAATAGATTCAAGAAGAAATGGATAATGTGAAAAGAACTATAATAAATAAGAGAGTGAATTGATAATCAAAAACCTCCCAAAAAAGAAAAGTCTAGAACCAGATGACTTAACTGGTGAATTCTACTAAACATTTAAAAAATAATTAACATTAGTTTTTCTCAAATTATTCAAAAAATATTGAAGAGGAGAGAATGTTTCTAATTAATCTGAGAGGCAAGAATCACCCTGATATGAAAGCCAAGCAAAGATACTACAAGAAGACTATGGACCAATGTCTCCTATCAATATACATGAAAAAGACCACAACAAAATTCTAGCAAACAAATACAAGTGCATGAAAAGGATTATACGCCATGACCAAATGTGATTTATCCAAGGAATGCAAGATGGGTTAATACTTAAAAAATGTAATACTCTATACCTATAGATAAAAACAAACAAAAAAATCTTATGATAATCTCAATTGACATAGAAAAAGCATTTGACAAAATCCAACAGTTTTCATGACAAGAACACTCATAAAACTAGTAATACAGGTATTTTCCTTGAGTAGATAAAGGGCATTTATGAAAAACCTGTAGATAATACCTTAGTCAGTAGTGAAAGACTGAAAGCTTTTCCTCAAAACCAAGAACAAAAGAAGAAGTCTGCTTTCACAGCTGCTTTTCAGCATTGTTTTGAAAGTTCTGGCCAGCATATTCAAGCAAGAAAAAAAATACAAGGCATCTATATCGGAAAAAAGCGAAGTAATACTTTCTCTACTTGAATATGGCCTACATATTTCTATATATAGAAAATCTCGAAGAATCCACAAAAATTTACTGAAGCTAATAAATTCAGCAATGTTGCAGGATATAAGATCAACACACAAAAATCAGCTACCTGTACACGCAATAAACTATCCAAAAAGAAATTTAAAAAGAAGTACAATTTACAATAGTATTAAAATAATAAAATTCTCTTTAATAAATTTGATAAATAAACTCAAAACTTATACTCTTAAAACTATAAAAAAAATGCTGAAAGAAATTAAAGAAGACCCAAGTAAAGGGAAAGACATCCCATGTTCATGGAATGGAAGACAGTGTCTTTAAGATGGCATTAGTAAACAAAGTGATCTATAGATTCAGTACAATTTCTGTTTAAATTTCAATGGCTTTTTTCTCATAAAAGTAGAAGATCCAATCCTCAAATTTACATAAAATTGCAAGGGGCCCTCAGTATTTAAAACATTATTGGAAAAGAAGAACAAAGTTGGAGGACTCACATTTCCTGATTTTAAAACTAATCGCAAAGCTACAGTAACATAAACTGTGTGGAGATGGCTTAGGATAGGCATATAGAACAATAGAATACATTTGAAAGTCCAGAAAGAAACCTATACATCTACGGTCAATTGATTTTCAATAGTATAACCAAATCTATTCATTACTAAAAGAATAGTTTCTCCAACTTAGGTACTGGGAAAACTGGATTTTTATATACGAAATAATGAAATTGGACCCCTACCTCATACTATATAAAAAAAGGAATTCCACATGCATTAAGGACCTAAATATAAGAATTAAAACTACAAAATTCTTAGAAAAAAACATGAGGTAAATCTATATAACATTGAATTTGGCAATGAATTCCTTGATATGATACCAAAAGCACAACAAACAAAAGAAAAAAAAATGGATAAATGACTCCATCAAAATTAAAAACACTTGTGTATCAAAGAATATTATTTTAAAAATGAAAAGACTAGAAACTGAACATTAGAAAGGTAGCTAGAGAAAATCTCAAAATAATTAAAAATTGAGCAACATATTTCTAATTACATAAGGATCAAAGAAGAAATCTCAGGAGAAATTAAAAATATTTTATACTAATAAAAATGAAAATGCAACTTATCAAAATGCAAAAGCAGTGCTTAGAGAGAAATTACAGCATCGAATGCTTATATTAAAAAAAGTTTTAATAATCAAAGCTTTTCACTTTAGAAAACTTAAAGGAAATAATGCAATGTAAGCATAAGAAAAGAAATAATAAAAATTAAAGTAGAAATAATTGAAAACAGGATATCATTAGAGAAAATCAATGGGACAACAGTTGGGTTTTTATAAAGACAAAATATAAAAATTGATAAACCTCTTGCCAGGCCAACTAAAAAATTAAAAAAGAAGAAGACACAAATTACTAATATCAAAAATGAAACAGGGAACATCACTACAGAGCCTATGGACATTAAGATGCTAATAAAGGAATACTAAGAACTCTATGCCTACAAATTCAGTAACATAAATTAAATGGACTAATTCCCTAATAGTTAGAAAGACATGATCTGGAAAACTCATATAAAAATCACACAATCTGAATAGGTCTGTATATATTAAAGAACTTAGAACAATAACTCATAATTTTCCTAAACAAAAAGCAACAGGCACCAAAGAGTTCATTGGTAAATTCCGCTAAACCTTTAGAAAATAAATTATCCCATTTTCTAAAGTCTCTTCCACAAAATAGCATCAGAGGAAATATTTTCTAATTTATTCTATGAGGCCAGCATTGTGCTAATACAAAAACCAAAGATAATACAAGAAAGAAACTTACAGACCAATATCTCTCATGAAAATAGACACAAGAACTCCTCAGCAACTAAACCACAAAAAGACAACCTATTTTTAAAAATGTCAAAAGGATTTGAATAGACATCTCTCCAAAGAAATATAAATGGCCAACAAGCACATGAAAAATCTTAATATCATTAGTTAAAGTTGAAAATCGAAACCACAATGAGATACCACTTTATGCCCACTAACATGGCTATCGTTAAAAAAAAAAAAAAAATGAAGATAAGTATTGGTGAAATGTGTAGAAACTGGAACTCTTGTGGACTGGTGGCAAGAATGTCAAACGTTCAGCTGCTGCGGAAAACAGTGTGGCAATTCCTTCCGAGAGTAAACATTGACCCAGCAATTCCACTCCTAGGTAATTCCAGCTCAAAAAAAAAAAAAATTGAAATCCAATACTCAAATAATTATACGTGAATCTTCATAGTGACACTATTCACAATAGCCAAAAGTGGAAACAACCCAAATGGATATCAACAAATGAATGTATTTTTTAAAACTATGATATTTTATATATACAGAGAGTGCCAAAAATGTATACACTTTTAAGAAAAAAAAAACTGTATTAAAATTGTAATATCCAGTATATACCAATAAGGTTTGCTATCTTGTATGTTATACATGTTATATTGTTATACATGTTGTACTGAACATTAGAAAGGTAGCTAGAGAAAATGTATATTGTATACATGTATATTGTATTTCTTATAATTGCAGAAGTCAAACTCGACTTGAATATTACCACTTCAATACAGTTTTTTTTCCTTTCTTAAATTGTGTATACATGTTTGGCATCCTCTGTGTCTATTTTTTTTTTTTTTTTAATATATTTGTGGATATACCCACATATGCTACAACATGGATAAGTCTCAAAAACTGAATGAAAGAAGACAGACAAAAAGGTCACATATTTTATAGTCCCATTTATATTAAATGCCATATCCAGAACATGTAATTCTATACTGAGAGAAAGCAGATTTGTGGTTTCCAGGGGCTGGGGAGACTGGGAAAATATGGGGTAACTGCCTGATGCATATGGGGTTTTATTTTGGGATTGCTGAAAATGTTTTGGAACTAGATAGAGGTGATGGTTGCACAACATGTAAATGTATTAAATATCAGGAAAATGTTTACTCTAAAATGCTTAATTTTATGTTGTGTGTATTTCATCTAAAGCAACAGCAAGTATAACAATGGTTATGATTTATAATGCCATATGCGTTATAGGTTTTTCAGCCTCGTATACCCATCAGGATGCAGGTGGGAGAAGAAGGTGGAAACTCCTAACAGCACCATCAAACACTGACGACTTCTGGGCAGAATCTGGGAAGAACTAACTCTAAATATAAGGAGATTGAGGTTAGATGAAAATGATCTGTAGTCTGCCTGTAGTTTGCGTCATAAATTAGAGCAGTCTTACCCCTCCTGAAGAAGGTAATGAACACCATGGTAGAAAACAGAATCTCTAATAACTTGCCATCTGTATAGGAGCAAAACACAGAATTTTCACTTAAGGAAAGAATGATTTTAAGTGAATAAATAAGTTGAGAAACTTTAGAAGGTTTTCTAAGAATTCAAAAAGGTGTGTTTGTCAACATAAAACAACAGAATGTATTTTGTTTAGCAGTTTATTACCTTGACATATAAACTTTAATTATGTAGATTTATGGTCACTGAGGGTCCATTTGTGTCTTCTCCCTGGTCTCCACAAATATTAGTGAGGATCAGAGAAGCTGGGGTAGAAGAAAGAGGAGTAAGATATAAGAAAATGGAAGAACCTGAAGGCTCTTATCTTGGAGAGTGAGGAATTACAAAGTACTCTACATTATTAAAGGGGAAAATTACAGGTTTTTACATTTATGTCACTTGTAATGATGGACGTGACTGACATTGAAATGGATCTTGGTAACATTAAGACTGACAAGAAAAAGTTTGAATAGTTAGGTATGGTTTAAATAAGCAAAATTCTCATTTATAATAACAGTAAATTAATATTATTTAAATTTATTCAAGAAAGATATGAAACATATTATTGAGAAGGGTGAAAGAAACTTTTAGAAGATATAAAACATAGGCTCGGTGCCTGTGGCTCAAGACACTAAGGCGCCAGCCACATACACCTGAGCTTGCAGGTTCAAAACCAGCCTGGGCCCGCCAAACAACAGTGACTGCTGCAACAGAAAAATAGCCAGGCATTGTGGGGGCTGCAACTGAAAAATAGCCAGGTGTTGTGGCGGGCGCCTGTAGTCCCAGCTATGTGGGAGGTGGAGGCAGGAGAATCGCTTGAGCCCAGGAGTTGGAGGTTGCTGTGAGCTGCGCTGCCATGGCACTCTACCCAGGACGACAGCTTGAGGCTCTGTCTCAAAAAAAAAAAAAAAGAAGATATAAAACACAGACACGTAAAAGAGTGGTATCAGGAGTGGAGTAGAAATTTATTGCTTTTCATTAAACTATTTATATTTGGGGGTTTTCTGATGGCTTAATTGGAAACTATTCATTTAGATTATACATTTGATATTTTTTAAAAACTGCATACTTATATCATTACCCAACTCTATCTATCAAAATAATCTTTTTGGCTGATTTAAATATCAAAATAATAGGAAAATATGTTGATTATTGGTCTCATGTCAGAATGGGAAAAACTTTCTAAATATGAAATTGAAAATCACCAAGAAAGATGAAATTTAACCAATGAACTAAAAGTCTATAATATTAAAATGCAAACAATATATATAAAAAGGTACATAAAATGTTATTATTCTTGACATTGAAATGGGCTAAAAATTTAATAAAATGATAGATGTCATTAGATAAGTGAGCAAAGAACATGAGCAATAGACAAATATTCACATCCATACACACAAAAACATAGAAAAGCAGGAGGTACAAAACAACTGCCATGGGATACAATTTTCTCGGGTCAAATTGTCTGAAATTTTGTATAAAAAGTTAGCATTGGAAATTTGAATCAATATAACCTTTTCTTACAGTGCAAATTGTCATCACATAGTATGAGTTATAAACTGTTCACCCTGTAACCCAGTAATTCTATTTTTAGGAATTTGTCTTAAGAAAAATCATTCAGTACATAGGGCACCAGCCCCATAAACCAAGGGTGGTGGGTTTGAACCTGGCCCCAGCCAAACTGCAACAAAAAATAGCCCGGCATTGTGGCAGACACCTGTAGTCCCACAGCACTCTACCGAGGGGGAAAAAATGAGACTCTGTCTCTTAAGAAAAAAAAAAAAAGAAAGAAAAGAAAAATCATTATTTTAAATACAGATATCTATATAAGGATATTCCTCACCATATTATTTATAAAGGTGAAGGAAATGAAGTTTTAAACAATGGTGGAATCAGTAATGAAATCCATGATAGAATATAATATAAAATTTTATGGTAAAATATAAACAGACCTTAAACATTCTTAATAAACAATTAAATATAAAAAACAGTAGGGCATTAAATAGCATTAAAAATATGGCACCAATGAATCACACAAAGCCAATTTGTTTTGCTGGGTATTATGATTACAGGAGATCTTTATATTCTTCTTTATTATTTTTTGCATTTTCTAAAATAAGAAATATTAATTTTATGATAAAAACCATAAAGTTTATGACAAAGAGGAAAATAACATGTTTGGGAATGTGCTATCTATCAAAGTGTTAACTTAAGCATTAGTATGTTCCAAAAATTACAATAAAATACATATTATATGACCACAAATGAAGATATTATGAGCCCGATATCAACCATTTACTTTCCTTAAAATATTAGCAAACTATTAAGTTAGGGAGACTCAGGGAGAGCCTGAATGTCAGCCTGTTTCCAGGTTCCCTTCTCCGGTATATCAACTCTCTTTTTGATTACAACCAACCCAGTGCATGACGAATCATGAATTGATCACTTCTTTACGTCAGAGCCATGGAGCCAATTAAGAACATCTCAGACCGCTATTGCACAGATCTACCATTCTCAAAAGTAATATGCTACATTCCTCAGCCACAAATGCTTATTGGAAGGAAAATATCTTTTAATAATCAACAGCAGAATTTTTCCCAGGGGAAGATTGTATTATTCAGGAGTGCACTTTAGTGGATGTATTCAGTTATGAAAATGAGTCACTTATTCACTTATTCCACCAATATTTATCGATCTGTACTTTGAGCTGGGGATTGAGCAAGGCCCTGGTTATAAAGCATCCAAAAAAATGGAAAGAATCCCAGTTTCAGGGAAGCTCACAGTCTCCTTTAGGGACGAGGATTAAATAAAGAAACAGAGGTTGCCTATGGGGAGGAATTCTGTGAAATCCCTGGAAAGCTTCATTTGAATATGGTTCAAGGCAGAGAAATTAGATGGATTATTCTAGATAATGAGCAGGTCTCTCCACTGTCACAGGCAACCAAACAAGGGGGACAAAGAAGGAGGTTCCAGCAGGCCTGGTGGATGCTTATGGTCGTCCCATGATAGGGAGCAGGGCCTCCGGGAAGGGGCAGCCTCGGAACTTTTCTCAGTGGTAGAAATATCTACAAGACTTTCAGCAATGGTGAAGTCTCACGTTCAGGTCTAAGTTGTCTAGGGAACTCCTCTCTGTTGTAACTTCTTCTGTCATCCCACCTTTGGTAAAGTCAGCATCACACACAGGCGGGGGGTGGTGGCACTTACGGGAATAATGGCATCAGAATATTTTGCAGTGAGGCAACAGGATCTGGCAAAGGAGATCAAAACCTGGAACTCAGGGCTGGTATGAGAGGGAGAGGAGAGTAGCCCTGAATCCCTTGGACGTTGGGAAGGACACACCAATGATGTGCAGGGTCTGGGGGTAGAGAGAGTTTTACTTTCAGGATGAAGGATGGAGTGATTTCGGTAGGGAGACTTGGGTTCTGTCCAGTCACTGATCCCCGAGGTGCATGCCCAGGTATAGTTTTTAATTAAACTGCAGTAAGTGAAATACTTCGTTCACTCAGGGGCTGTGGTTTTAAGCAGCAGAAGCATACAAAGGCCTTGAAGCCGCCACTCAGCTTAAGAAACATTGGAAGGGTCAGGAGAAAACTTCTAAATACGGATCAAAAATGTTTTCGGAGAAAATCTCATGAATGTTATGTCAATCAGGTTGATAAAAATATCTCAGATTCTATGTGAAACCCGCACACTGTACCCCATGATTGAATTATTGTACACAGCTATGATTCAATTAAAAAAAAAAAAAGAAAGAAAGAAAAGAAACAGAATGTTATTGACTAGCAGCTCAGAAGCCCCCAGAATGCCAATAGTATCCCTTCCCCCAACTGGACCCAGGCACTCTCTCCTGGCTTGTGTATGAGTCATTTCTTCCCTTCTCTGTACCGTTCTGCTCTCCATGTGTTTCTAAACAGCATAGTGCTCTATCATGAAAACCTGGGCAGCAACCTCTCATCAGCTGTGTCAGGCTGACCAGCCTCTATCCGCTGAAGGCCCTTAGGAGACAATAAGGGGAGCACAGTCTCTGCTCAGAGAGGAACTGTCCTGCCCCTGAGCACCAACTGGGGCCCCTTCCAGGACAGACGCCTGCTGTAGGAGCTTGAGGAATTGGACTTCTCCAGGGGAAATGGGATAGGGAGGGAATCCCTGCCTCTAGTCTCGCCAAGACTTATTTCCATTCTGCAGAGTACTTCAGAGCACAGCCCTCTGCCTGGGTGCAATAAGCATTTTCGGATGACCCAGGTAGCAGGACACAGGGGAAAGGTGAGTCCCTCAGCACATGAGACACAAGCAAGCCTCGGGTAGGGCTCTGAGCCACTCCCCTGAGCACTCTGTCCCGGGGAGACAGCTGCCTCTCTCCACAGCCATACAAGTGGCGACACCAGGAAATGGAAACATGGGAGTTGCTGCTCTTCTGATTCATAAACGCCTGAGCAGATGTTCCACAAAAATGTCCAAACACCCTCCACAGGAAAGTGGGTGAGGCTTTAACCTAGCCTGAGGTCCTAGGAACACACCTGCTTCTAAAATACTGTGGAACACAAGCTTAGTATTATTATTATTATTATTATTTATTTTACTCTATGTGCAACGTGATTCTTGGAATATTTAGATTAATGTCTGCCAATTTTTGTAGTTACTTTCTAATCATTGTATCTGTTCTTTGCCCCCCCCCCACCATGTTCTGCCATCTCTGGTTTTCACCGTGCATTTTATATAATTCCATTTTACATTTTCTTTTAGTGTATGGATTGCACTTCTATTTCTTATTTTATAGTTATTGCCATAGACTTTTCCAATACTCATTTTTAAATAATGTGCATTTACCTTCAAATCACACCGTATAGCTTCACATGTAGCACAGCTAACAGAATATTTTAAATTTCTCCCTCCCACAGGTTGTAACATTACTGCCATTCACCACTCACTGCCGAGTGTGTTGGTGAGGGGAGCAGGGGGTGTGGGAACAGAAAGTGACAACTGATGGTTATGGGAATCTAAGTATTTTGTAATTAGATAGTGGTGATGGTTGTATGCCCTTGAGAATATCCTAATTAATTAAAGGTATAATATACTGAATTATACCTTTTGAGAGGTTAAATTTTGCATTATGTGAATTATATCTCATCAAAACTGTTGTTAACAAAAGCTTGCATATGGTATGATTCCATTTCTGTGATAGAAGTGATACATTTCTGTGATATTTTGAAATAATGTTATAGGAATGGAAGACAAATGAGTGGTCCCCAGATGTGGTGGATGGGGAAGGGAGGGTGAGACCAGGTGGGTGTGGTTATAAAAGGGCCACAGGGGGCCTTTGAGGTGCTGGGAGTTCATTCAGGACCTGGCTGTGGCAGTGAGTGTGTGTAATTACACATATAATACAACCAATACAACCAAATACACCCACAAGAGAATATATAAGTAAAACTGGAGAAATTTGAGTAAGATCAACTGATTATATCAATGTCATTGACCTGGTTGTGGCATTTTGCTTATAATTTTGCCAGTGGTTACCAGCAGGGGAAATTGTGTTAGAGGTCCACAGGATGTCTCCATATTATTTCTAACAATTTGGTGTGAATCTACAGTTATCTCAAAATAGAATTTTGAATAAAAAGGGTGTAAGACAACCAGGATAATCCTTCTAGGTGAATAAAGAAGCTGTGGCACATCTGGAATATTATTCGGCACTAACGAGAAATGAGCTAACAGCCAGAAAATGACACGAAGGAGCCTTGAATGCACACAGTGCAGTGAACGGAGCCAACTGGCCGCATGCTGTGTGCTTTCAACTACATGATATTCTGGAAAATGCACAACCACAGAGACGGTGAAAAAGGGCAGTGGTTGCCAAGGGCTAGGAGAGAAAGAGGAATGAGCACAGGGGATGTTCAGGGAAGTGAAACCACTCTGATCTGTTCAGATTATAATGGTGGATACATGCTGCTCTATGTTGTCAGACACTGGGGTGAACCCTACTGTCAGCTGTGGGCTGATAAGGACGCATCAGTGCTGGTTCATCAACTGTAACATACACACCGCTCTGGAGGAGGATGTTGAAGGTGAGGGAGATTGAGGGGTGAAGGGAGAGGATGTATGTGGGAGCTCACTGTACTTTCCACTAGAATTTGCTATGAACCTAAAACTGCTGTAAAAAACAGGGCACGGTGGCTCACGCCTTTAATCCTAACACTCTGGGAGGCCAAGGTAGGTGGATGGCTTGAGCTTACAAGTCTGAGACCAGCCTGAGCAAAAAGCGAGACCCCATCTCTCGCTTTTTGCTCAGTTTGGTCTCTCTAGTAAAAATAGAAAAACTGCCAGGTGTGGTGGCTCGGGCCTGTAATCCCAGCACTGTGGGAGGCTGAGGAGGGAGAATTGCTTGAGTTTAGGAGTTCAAGACTTGTCTGAGCGAGAGTGAGACCCCCAACTCCTAAAAACATGGAAAAACCCAGCTGGGTGCCACTACCAGCACCTGTAATCCCAGCAGCTTCCAGAGGCTGAGGCAGCGGGATGCCCACAGCCGGAGTCTGAGGTTGTAGTGAGCTATAAGGCCATTGCATTCTGCTCAGGGCACAGGGTGGGGCTCTGCCTCAACAACAACAAAAAGCAAAGAAATAAAAATTAAAAATAAGCAAGGAAATAAAAAAATAATAGAAAAACTGAGGCAAGAGGATCACTTGAGCCCAAAAGTTGGTGGTTTCTATGAGCTATGATGACACAACGGCACTCTACATAGGGATACATCTTGATATTCTGACTAAAAAAAAAAAAAAAAAACCTCTAAAAAACAAAGCCTATTAATTGTATTTTTTCTATTAATATTTTTAAAAATAGAGAGGAAAATACAGCCCATTCAGTTTCTCTCTCTTTCATTCTCTCTCTCTATATATATATAGCTCTCTCTCAACAAACAACAGCACATCAGAAGCCACCTCATTCATCCTTAACTCAGCTTGCAGAATTAATCAATGCTTCCCATTCCCTCTTTAAATACATTCTCTAGTACATGTATATATGGCAACATGGAAAACTTGGGAGGAGCAAACTATTCATTAGCAGGTATATAAATTTCTGCACCTTTGAAAACTGCTTGTAGCACCAGAGTTATTGGCGTGGATGTGGAGAAAAGGGAACACTTCTACATTGCTGGTGGGAATGCAAACTAATACATTTCTTTTGGAAGGATGTTTGGAGAATACTTAGAGAGCTAAAAATAGACCTGCCATGGCTCGGCACCTATGGCTCAACAGGCTAAGGCGCCAGCCACGTACACCTGAGCTGGCGGGTTCGAATCCAGTCCGGGCCTGCCAAACAACAATGACGACTGCAACCAAAAAATGGCCGGGCGTTGTGGCGGGCGCCTGTAGTCCACCACTGGGACTTGGGAGGCGGAGGCAGGAGACTCGCTTGAGCCCAAGAATTGGAGGTTGCTGTGAGCTGTGATGCCACAGCTCTCTATCCAGGGTGATAGCTTGAGGCTCTGTCTCAAAAAAAAAAAAAAAAAATAGACCTGCCATTCGATCCTAAAATTCCTTTACTAGGTATATATCCAGAAGACCAAAAATCACATCATAACAAAGATATCTGTACCAGAATGTTTATTGCAGCCCAATTCATAATTGCTAAGTCATGGAAGAATCCCACCTGCCCATCAACCCACGAATGGATTAATAAACTGTGGTACATGTAACTTTACCTCTTTCATGTTTACATGGATGGAGCTGGAACATATTCTTCTTGGCAAAGTATCTCAAGAATGGAAGAAAAAGTATCCAATGTACTCAGCCCTACTATGAAGCTAATTTATAACATTCATATGAAGGCTATAACCCAATTACAGCACAAGAATATGGGTAAAAGGGCAAGGTGGGGGAGGATGCGTGGAGGGAGGACGATTGGTGGGATCACACCTATGGTGCATCTTAGAAGGGTACAGGTGAAACTTACTAAATGCAAAATACAAATGTCTTCATACAGTGATTAAGAAAATGACATGAAGGCTATGTTAAACAGTTTGATGAAAATATTTCAGATTGTATATGAAGTTAGCACATTGTGTCCCATGATTGCACTAATGTACACAGCTATGATTTAATAAAAATTAAAAAAAAAATTAAAAAAAGAAAACTGCTTGTATCATTTATAGCTGTTATTACACGATGGTCAAATATTATTAAATTGATGCCCCAGTATGACAGGAGAGCTGCTGTATACTGTATAATAAAATCAAAGTTTGATATTTTGGAAGAACTCCACAGTGTCAAGTCATTAAGGAATCCTTCTCAAATTAAGAGTGGAAGAAACACCTGTAATATATTGGAAAGTTTTCATTTTATAAAACCTAGCAAAATTCTTCACTCAGAGTTCTATTTTAAATAATCATAGGTTATTATAGATACAGTTTATAAAAAAAAGATAATGGCACACACCTTTGTCCCATTCACCAGTTTGAATTTGAAAGAAAATGATTATGGTTAACATGTGGAACCTTTGTGATCCTTGTGTGACTTAAGTATTATGACAAACTGGTCTTAGTCATGATAACTATAAAGGTTTGTGCTTGAGGGTCTTTACATGGTTCCAAAACATGGAAAGTCTAAAATGTGCTGAAATGTGGATGTGCCATATCCATGGATTCTGTCAAACTTGTGCAGATACACTGCTAAGAGAAGCTGGAGAATGTAGCCTCAACAGTGTGTAATTCACAGTCTGTAAATTACCAGTCATTTTCAGTTTTGGGCTCCCAGGAGAAGAGGAGGCGTGAGCCCTCCCCATCATCTGTGAGACAGGTCCTGTAGGACTTAACAGGGTCTCTAGCACAGAATTCAAAGGTGACATGGCACGTGCCTCGGTGTCAGTGTTTTTCAAACTTTTTTATCTCACAGCACCCTTGAACCTATAGTTAAACCTCCATATCACACTCAGATTTCGTTGTTCAAGAAAACAAGTAAATATATATATATATACTTAATGTGCTTTGAAGTTCTTTTGAGAATAGTTTAACTGATGATCTTTAAAAATTTTCATGGCACACCTAAGATCCTCTCACAGCACACCAGTTAAAAACCACTGCTCTATGTGCCCACACACAGAAGAGGCCATCATGGAAAGGAGAAGAAAGGCCTAGAAGTATCTCGTGGCTTTATAACACTTTCTAAGTTTTCTTTTTTTAAAATCCATCTACAGGTTTCGAAGCTACAGAAAAATGATCCATTGTTCTTTCAATGCACTTTCCGAGGACTATTGACATTTCATCCCCAGCAGCAGGGTTTGTTTTTAATGGGCTGGTAGAAAACATCACTCATCTCCGAATGCAGGGCCGGTGGTATATTTGTCATGCAACTTGGCCTTGCAGTTGGAGTTGAAAACTGTTGCTGTCGAAGGAAATGTTTGGATAACTCAGCCAAGGAGATGGTTTATTGGTTTTGGCAGCAGACAACAGGTGAATATTATGGAGGAGGGAGGTCTTAATAGTTGTTTGTACAATCTGCCCAGCCATGGCCATGGTTATTTAGATTGGTGAGTTGAACAATATTTCATTCTTCATGAGCCTGCTGACTTCTCTTGATGGGTTGATGTTACCACTATTTGTTTAACATGATTGGGGAAAAGTTCTCACTTCACCAATATAGTCTCCAGCTCCCGAGAGAAGCAACATCTAGGGTTTAGGGTATCGGTACCAGACAAGCTCCTCTAGTCCTGTGCCAATTTGGCAGGAGCCTGCAGAAAATGCCTGCTGCACCTCTTTAATGACCTTGGAAATCTAAATGGTCCCAGGGACTCTGGCTACAGAGTGCATTTTATCACTAGTGGATGCCTGTGTGTGTGTGAGGATGTCCCAGGGATGCTGAATATAACAGTTATGCACCATACGGAGGTCCTGGTTCACTCTGGGTGGAGAGTCAGATAAATCTGCATGACAGGTCTGAAACCACATTGTTTACAATGATGATATGCAAGACACGCTCCCACATACGCAATCACAGAAACAAGTCAATGGGTCTGAGAAGCCACACAGTGTATTAAGAAAGGCACTTCCTTAAAACATGCACCATCTGGATTCAGCTCTGTGACTTCGAGTGACTTCCCTGATAGGGAGAAACCTCAGTTTCCAGCATGAAATCTTAGGATTTTTGAAGAGTTGGCCTCTGAACCATCATCCAGATTCGATATTCTATAATAGAAAAAAAAAAAAACCCAAAGCAAGTTTCTTTTATGATAGAACTAAGAAAAGTAAGATCCAGATGGCCAATGATTTAGTGAAATATCAGAGACAGTAGGCTGCAGAATGAGCAGGGACTCAAGAAAAGAAATATCCTCTCTTCACTGGCCACATGGCCAAGTGCACATCCCTGAAGCCCTCAGACCCTTCATGCCTGTGTCAGTGAAACTGGACCCACAACACCTGCCACACCCTAACGTGAGGGACCTACAGAGATTATGAGTGAAAACACACTCCCTGGAGGAGAAAGGACTGTATATGAGCGAGGGGTTATTATTTGTAGCCCCAGCTTAGCTTTCCCAGTTGCCGGTCCCACATACTGGTTACCAGCCTGATTGAGACAATTACATAGAATAATAATACTTCTTATAATATTCTAATAATCTTCTAGAAATGATTTTCTAACAATGATTATTGTCCTATAATAATGATACTTTCAACGGCTCCATTTATTATTGTCTACCATATGATAACCAACATGCCAAGCATTTAAATATGTCATTTTATTTAATCCTCACAATACGACAAAGAATTTGTCATCTACCACATTGTACCGTTGAGGACAGGGAGGCCCAACACTCGGGTGAGGCCCCACAGCTAGCTAGAGTCTACACCTTAGCTCCAGCGTGGGTCTTTATGAAACTGATGAAGCTGACTGTAATCTCTGTATTGAAGATAATTACTCAAGAGCAAGAAAAACATCTGAATTCTTGAATTACACTCTGTATAGTAGCTTCTAATATGACTTTCATAGTGCACTCTAATTTCTCAAGTCCCCTGTGGTTGATTAAGTGTTCTTACAAGGCCTATCCGATTACGTGGGGTTCTCAGCCCTTGCCCCCTGGGCCACTCTGAGCAACAGCCTGCACGGGTGTGACCAGGGAAGCTCTGAACTATTTCCCACTCCTGTTTCTTCTCTCAACAACCCTGCACCATAAGCAGGCTACAATTTTTCATTGTCTTCATAGGGATGGAAAAACCGAACCTCGAAGAGTTTTCTTTTGGTATCTCCTCACTTCCTTCCTCCTGAACGGAGTCAGTTCCTGCCAAATCTGTTCTGTGGAAAACAGTTTTATTTCGCAGGTTTGGAATAAGAGTAAGTCATCTAACAGCCCCTGCTGACTCTCTTGCTACTGTGCCCACGGCTGCTGTTCCCAGTGGCCCTTTAAAGGGAGAAAGTGCAGTTTTAGAAAGGACCAGATGAATTTAGTCATTTCCAGCCATCCTAGAGCTCTGTACTCTTTCTGAACTTACACTGTGCAATTCAGCTCTGAAGACAGTTGTCTAGTTGGTCAAAATGTGAGAATGTCACTGCTGTTTTGCCTTGAAGACTAGTCAGCCCCGATCCCGCTCTGTGTGTAGAGAGTCACCCCCACACCTGCTCACCCGAGTGACTCTATGTACATGCCAAGGCCTCTGCCCCTCTATACTCTGTATACTGTTACACTCTAAGACAGCATACCCCATCATACCCTATACCCACGTACCACACACAACCTTGTTAGGACTGAAAATAGTGCTCATTTCCTGGTAGTCTGTGTATATGTATACACACATGGTGTGTGTATCATGCATGGCAACCTTGCATGTGCCCACAGAGGCCTTGCACATAGGGAAGCTTTGACCCACTGATCTAAGTCTTGGCAGAACACTTTGTGCTGGTTCCAGAACCCAGAGCACAGGGATTCGTGAGGTGCTGCTGTAAGACCACCTCCATCTGCCTCCCTCTCTTCCTGTCCCCCAGGAGGCTAGTACAAAGCCTCTGCCTTCACCCCTGCAGGATGCAGGCCCCATAGCTGCAGTCTGGGACTGGCTCCCCTGCCACACACAGTGCCATCCTCTGGCCACTTTAGTCCTAGGGTGGCCCTGAGTAAGGGCCACATGGAGCTGGTACCTTTGGCTTCTCTTCCTTCTGCTGTTTATATAAGTAACAAACTGTCTTCATCTGAAAAGGATTTGTTGGCTCAGTGCCTGTAGCTCAAGTGGCTAATGAGCCAGCTATATACACCAGAGCTGGCGGGTTCAAATCCAGCCCGGGCCTGCCAAACAGCAATGACAACTATAACCAAAAAATAGCTGGGCATTGTGGCAGGCACCTGTAGTCCCAGCTACTTGGGAGGATGAGGCAAAAGAATCGCTTAAGCCCAAGAGTTGGAGGTTGCTGTGAGCTGTGATGCCACAGCACTCTTCCCAGGGTGACAGCTTGAGGCTCTGTCTCAAAAAAAAAAAAAGAAAGAAAAGAAAAGAAAAGGATTTGTTGTCCTTTAAGGATTAGATCTGCCAGGCTTGATTCTTGCCTGTGCTTTGTGTTTGACTGTGAGGGTGTTCATTCTTTAAACAGATGCCCCACACCATCCCTCTCCATGCCTGGTTCTTGTTTTTACCATCTCTATCCTTTTCTGTTCTTACTGTATAAAAACATGAAAAGATTTCCATTCCCCATCCTCCATCGCAATGTGTGTGATGGCTCAGCTCCCTTAAACCCACCACTCCCGAGCATCCTTACGTGAGGAACCTTCTCCAAAACCTCACGGCTTATTTATCAAACACTTACATGGAGCTCACTGCTGCCAGGCGCTGTCTGAGAACTTTACAAATATTCATTCACTTCATCTTCATAACAGCCTTGAGGTGGACACTACTGTTAATTGTATGTTAGAGATGAGGAAGAAAAGGTGCAGAGAGTTTTACTAATTTTCTCAAGGGAGTGAAGTGAGAAGGTCCCCAGAGCTGGGATTAGAACCCAGGCTGGCACCAGAGTATGGGCTACAAACCATTCATCTGCACTGCATTTGCTCATCAGTCTATGGTTTCATTTGTTCATTTAAATGATATATGTGCACTTCTCTTGCTTGTACTTTCATTAAGTTTTCCTAATGAAAGATGAAAATCAATCTCTCTCTCTCTTTTTCCTACTGTTTCCCTTCTGCCCGTTTCACTTTTATATTGTCAAACTTTTAGGAGTTTCCATTTTGTAATACAATTATGTCTTCCATACTTTGTTTAAGCTGGAACTCAAAAGTTTAAAAGTTAAGTAATGATATTAACATTGTTATGACTACAAATATTATTCATTTCCTGTTAAAGTAGTCTACTAAAATTATATCTCTGTACAGGCCCATAATACAATCCCTGGGTGACAAATGTTCAGAGCATCAAGATAAAATATACTGTTTTCTTATTTTGAACAATTGCTTAAAATATGGTACATTTGCCTTTTGGGTGCGGGACACAACTACAAGAGGGGCTCTACCTAATAAATTCAGATATTGTGACCTGGTTGTTTGTACCCTCACAATAACCTGAAATTTAAAAAAAATGACACATTTGTCTGTGCTTTGTATTTAGGCCACTGTTTTCAGAACTTTCTTGTTTTCCTTGGAGTTTCTAATTTTATTTCTTGTTGCTTTTTTCAAAAGAATAATATGCCTTCAACATATCCTCAAGTTCACCCATAGCCTCAATTATAATGTTGATGGCATGAAATACTCTATTTCTCCCCTGAGACAGCCTTCCTGGAGTTTTCTGATTTACTGCCACAATCTCAAAGGTTGTTCTCTTGGTAAGTTGCACAGCCGTCAGCCTCTGACTTTTATTTGCAGCCTTTCTGGGTGTGCACTCCTGTTTTTAAGATCTCATTTGTTCCTTCTGGCTTCTTATTTTATTTTATTTTTCCAGGTATCATTTATTTATTTGTTTATTTATCTATTAATTTATTTTTATTCCAAATTAATGTAAGGGTACACATTTTTAAGTTACATTGTTCTCACTTCCAGGGTAAAGTTCCAGTTGTAAAAGAGCCCCTCCCCCGGGGGGCGTGTTATACACCTTCACAGTGTGCACAATAGCTGAGATCCCGCCTCATGCCCCGCCTCCTTCTGCCAATCAGCCTTCCCCCTCCCTTTCCTCTTTCCTAATCCCCCTTCCCCCATGCTAGACTGTATTTGTGTTTTATTGTTCATATGAGCATGTTGCTTACATTGGTTTCATATTAGTATTGAGTATATTGGATATGTGTTTTTCCATTCTTGTGATACGGTACTAAGAAGAATGTATTTCAACTCCATCCAGGTAACTGTAAAAGATGTAAAGTCTCTACCTTTTAATGGTTGAATAGTATTCCATGGCTTCATATTTTAATGGAGCAAAGCTACGTGTGTCTTCAGTTCTTGCTGGGTGTAACTATTCAGACAGCTTTTCCCTCTGTATTTTTTACCTCATATTATCTTTCTTTTTGTTGCTTTGTTTTGCTTAATTTACTCTATTTTCCTTCCATTTCTTTTGCATTTTAAAAATCTTCTTATTTTAAGGTAATTGTAGATTCAGATGCAGTTGTTACAAATAATACAAAGACATGCCAAGGACCTATCACCCATTTTCTCCCTATGGCAACATCTTGCATAAGTATAGTACAATATTACAATCGGAAACTGGAACTGACGGAATCTGTTAACCACTTTGATATGTACATGTATGATTAGTTTTATGCAGTTTTATTACTGGTGTTGATTTATGGGACCAACATCATAGTCAAGATTAAGAATGGTTTCATCACAGGGATTCTTGGGGCTGTCTTGTTCAGCTACCCACAGTCACTGCCTGCTCTCTCCCTAGCCCCTGGCACCTGCCTACTAAAGTGTTTTCCATCACTATAATTTTACCATTTCAAAAATGCTATATAAATGGGATCATAAATCATGCAACTTTGTGATTGGCTTTTTTCACTTAGCTATTCATTCAAGTTGTGTCTATCAATAGTTCATTCCTTTTATTACTGAGCAGCATTCTGTGGTAGGGAAGTCCGCAGAGCCATTAAGCTATTGAATAACAGGTGGGTTGTTTCAACTTTAGGATTATTACTAACAAAGCTTCTAAAAACACTCATGGACAGGTTATTGTATGAACGCAAGTTTCCATTTCTTTAAGACAAACGACTAAAGTAAATGACCAGGTCACATGGCAAATGTATTTCTACTTTCATTATAATTTTGCATACTTTTTCCAGAATGGCCATGTCATTTTATATTCAGTCCACCAATGAATGAGTGACCCAGTTACTCCGAAGCTTCACCAGCATTTGGTGTTGCCATTTTTAAAAAAATTTTAGCCATTCTTACAGGTGCGTAGTGATACCCTATAAAAGTTTGAACATATGATTTTAGTTTCGATGAAATTTGGTTTATCAATTTTTCCTTTTACGGATATGTGTTTGTGTAAGAATTCTTCAGCTAGCCATTCACCCATGTAAGAATGCCTGGGTTGTCTCCAGTTTGGAGCTATTGCTGGCAAAGCCATATTAAAGCATTTTAGATATAAGTCCATAATACTGTTTTCTTTGAGACAGAGCCTCAAGTTGTCACCCTGGATAGAGTGCCATGGCATCACAGCTCACAGCAACCTCCACTTCCTGGGCTCAAACAAGTCTCCTGCCTCCACCTCCCAAGCAGCTGGGACCACAGGCGCCCACCACAACGCCCAGCCATTTCTTGGTTGCAGCCGTCATTGTTGTTGGCGGGCCTGGGCTGGATGCGAACCCGCCAGCTCAGGTGTACGTGGCCAGTGCCTTAGCCCATTGAGTCATAGGCGCCGAGCCCATAATACCTTTTGAGTTAACTTTTGTATAAGGTATGAAGTTTAGGTCAAGTTTCATTTTTTCTTGTACAGATCCCCAATTGCTCCTGCACTTAAACAATTTTTATATCCTTCCTTTATTGAATTGCTTTTTCACTTTGTCAAAAGTTGGTTGGGCATACATGTGTAGGTCTATTTCTAAGTTCCCATTCTGTTCCACGAGTCTATTTTAGAATACGTCCTCTCTCGTGATCTCCATCAGTCCTGCATGCCAGTGTGAGACAGGTGCTGGCTACGGTTCCCCTTAATAATGAACTCACAGCATCAAAAGTTAGAACAGAAGATACAAAGAGACAGGGATAACATCCCACAGTCAGCTTTGAACTCCGAACGCTGCACAGTTGCAGTGTTTGTGGCAGATAGTTCAAATAGGATTGGGGCCACAATTCTCAGTCTAATTACTGGTTGCTCATCAATCCTAAATGCATTCCAGTAATTTGACCAATGCAGAGACCTCAGTATCTTCATTTTAATGAGATTGCTACCTCGAACACTGTTGTAAGCAGGCAGTAAGTGCCATGGGTGGACAAGGCACAAAGTGTTCGGCCCAAGATCCTTTCCCAAGTTCCCACAGACGTTCTAGAGATGAAGGGAGCTGCTGCAGCAAGCAGGGGCAGAGGAAGTGCTATGTGACTCAGTCAGGATGAGCCACAGCTATTTCAGCGGTGATCATTATTGACTATGAAGACAGCTAAAGGAAGAAATCCTTTGGCTATGATTTATTTCCTGCTGTCCATCCCTTGATAAAGTCTTAAAATAAAGCATGGACTATTTTCACTGTAGGGAAGACCAGGGAACAGGAACACAGGAGTATATTTTCGATTTAATTGCTCAATTCCAGTGGCAGTCAGCTGAAATCATACTTTTCCTTTGATTAATGTTATTTTCCATTTGGAAGTATTGGCTTAGCTTCGTGCCCTTGATTAAACAGAAGACATAAAGTTTGAACAATTTCTAAAATAGTTTTGAAATGAATTTTATAAATAGATGCAGTATCTAAAACGAAGAAACTTACTGTTGGGAAAAGAAACCCTCTGTTTTACCTGAATTATAAGTGGAAAAACAATTAGTGACTTACAGCTTGTTTCCATCTAGACATTAGCCAGTGTTCTCTGGCTTACTTGCACTTTCAAGATTCTTGAAGGAGGACGTGTTAAACTAATGTGAGTCATATATCATGCATTCTAAACATGGAATGTTTTAAAATTTGTACATAATGAAAGCTTTACATGTTTATTTTTGTAGTCTGACAAGCGCTAATACATGAACAGTTTGGTACTAGTTCAGTCAGGAATGATGTATGTATTACAATTCAGAAATCCTTGCAAGGCTTATTCTTGAATTACCTGACAGTCCCTAATTCATACCTGGAGGCCAGACAATTTCAAGCTGGGCAGGGAGGTAAATCCAGCCCTCTGTCACAAACAGTGGAACCGCGAAGCACAGTCAGTACCATCAATAAACCCTGGATCTCAGTTTCTCATGCCACTTTGAAATTTTCTGCAAGTCCGATTTTACGATGAGAGATAGATCCCAGATTTTCGTTTTTGAAGTAAACTTCCTTATAGATTTACAGTGAACACTGCCAAGAAACTGTGTTCTAATGAAATGTCATCCTTAGGGGCCGGTCTTGCTTTGGGAAATGTCCGCTGAAAGGATGCGCTCAGTGGAATTCAGACATCTTTCCATCTCTGGATCCCAGCCAAGTTGCACTCAAGCCCATTTGGCACCCATCCGCTCCGGCTTTCCCACAAAGTTCTGGAAGGGCTCCAGGAGCTCATTCAGGCTCTACCTCGAAACAGGAGTCTGCGCACAGAACAGATTCACAGAGGAGATGGGCTTCGGGTGCCAGAGTCACAGAAGAAACCTGGAGGGGACTTAAAGAGACAAGCCTGCAAGCCGTGGTGTTTGACCCAGCCACCTGGGAAGCAGACCCAAAGCAGAGAGCCTCTGTTTCCCAGGGGGCTCCCAGGTGTCTGTGCTCGGGGACTTCTAGCTGCCCAAACACTCCACAAACTGTACTTGATTGCCAGAGCAAATGAAAAACAGTGTGTGCTCATCCACGTGCACCACACAGAAGAAATTCACAGAAACAGGTGCAATTGTCTCCACACGCCAGGGAGGTGATGGATGGGAGGAAACCGCAGTTCTAACTAACTCCCTGACATGAAAGGGTCACATGGTGCGTGACCCTTTGCAAGTCTGTTCCATCCTCTGTGCCTCAACTTCCTCGTCTGTGCAATGAGCACATTGAATAAGGCAATCCCCTCAGGCCCCATATAGTTCTTTCATTTATAGGGACTTAAGAATAACAGGAAGGAGTCACACTTCGAACTGCCATGAAAGTTGCAAATCATTGATAGATAACAGATCACCAGAAGTAGAAATTACAATACATTAGTGGTAAAGAATATGTATCCAAAAATTACATGCACTTTCTTTTCAAGGGAGGTCAATTGTGTCTCTCAAGCCTTTTGTGTCTCTGGGCCATGAGGTTTCTTTCAGGGAATATTAGCAACCGCAAGATGTAAGTAAAAAGATAAGAAGCTCAATAAAGGTAATCATTGGAAAACATGAAGTTATTACCAAATCAATGAGAAGAAGTTAAATGTCCCAGAAAATAAGCAAAAGATATGAACAGGGAATTTACAGAAAATGCAAATGGCCAGTTAACATGTAAATATTTAATCTTAATAGCTATTATGTCGATGCTAATTAATGGAACATTATATCCTTATGTTGTCAGTGAAATGAATCAGCCAAATATTGTAGAACTGTGAATTACTTCAGTTGTCAATTTTTAGAGGGAAATACTATGAAGCCAGAACTGTATACGTATTAAAATCCTTTGCCTCAGAAATTCTATTTTTCAGAATATATTCCAAGGAGCTAATCAGAAGTGTGTATAAAATTTATGTAGTTATGTTCACAATAATAAAAAAAAAGGATTTCAATAATTAAATTTATTTCGGTATACCCAAAATGTTGTCATAAAAACTTTTGCTTTTGAAAAATATTCAATAACCCTGGAAATTCTACAATGAAAAGTGAAAACAGAAGGAGGCATATACATGGAATGATCCCAAATCTATAATTATAAAAATAAAGACTAATAATACAGTATGCGATTTTATTTTTTTTTATTTTACTCTGTTCCCCAAATTCCAAACAATAAATATGCACTTATTATCACAAAAATAAATACTATTTTTAAAATGGTTCGACACTGAAAAACAAAGCCGGCGCGGTAATCCCAACACTCTGGAAGGCCGAGGTGGGTGGATTGCCTGAGTTCACAGGTTCGAGACCAGCATGAGCCAGAGCTAGACCCCCGTCTCTAAAAATAGCCAGGCATTGTCAGGCACCTGTAGTCCCAGCTCCTCAGGAGGCTGAGGCAAGAGAATAAAATAAGCCCAAGACTTTTAGGTTGCTGTGAGCTATGACAGCACACGACTCTACCAAGGGCGATAAAGTGAGTCTCTGTCTCATAAAGAAAAAAAAAAAAACCTGAAAAATGCTTTGGCAGCATCCGGTCCAACTTAGCACCCACCCCGTGTATGTCTAAGCGATTCCTCTCCTAGGGATATGCACAACAGAAATGCATACCTATGCTCACCAAATCTCATGTTTCAAAACATCCACAGCAGTGGTATTTATAATGCCCGAAAGCTGGAAACTATCTAGAGGTCCACCAGTAATAGACTGTGATATATTCCACCTGTAGATGCCATCCAGAGAAGAGAATGAATGGTGCCCAATTGCATCAGTGATACACAGAGAAATCTCACCAACATTGTGTTGAACTGAATAAAAGAAGCCAGACGGAAAGAAGCACGTTTTATAACTGTATTTGTATAAATTACAGAAATTGGTCTAATTAACCTGAGTTGTTAGTTACTCTTGAGAGATGGTGGGGATGGGAGGAAATTGCCAGGGCTCCTGGGGCCTGTCACAAGCTGTGTCTCCAAACTGCGTGTGTGCTGCTTGCGAAAATTTCCCATATGTACATCTCTGTGCCTCCTCTGTGTACTTACGGGACCTGGATAAGATGTTCAGAAATGAATTAATAAGACCTTGAGCCTATACGATAGGGCTAGTGGAGAAAGATGGAAGGAGGAGGAGAGGATCAAGCATGAGGCCTGATCTGAAAGCGCAGCACCTCTCACAGGTGACGCAGGGAGCGGTTGGGGTAGGCCACCCCAGCAGGGTCCTGCAGCCTGCACAAAGCCTGGTTCACGGCCCTGCCCCTGCTGCCGTGCCCTTTTCCCAGCTCTGTCACACCAACGGCACTCTTCACCTCTGCGCTCTCATTCCACCGTTCCCTTTATCTGGAAGGTTTGTCTTCCAAATCCCTACATGGCTCACTCCATTCAGATCTTTGAGTATCATCTTCTCCAAAGGCTCATTCGCTGATTGCTTAACTAAAATAAATAATCTCCCACCAACCTCACATTCGTGCACTAACCCCTAACCCCACTTTGTCTTCATAAGACTTACTACTCTGTGTAAAGTGTAGGCAAACATACAACACATACATAGACATAGGTGCATATATGTGTGCATGTGTGCGTGTAGACACACATACGGGCATATCGTGGAGCAGACAGACAGATACATGTATAGAGTAGATATATACAAAAATATATACCTACATATACATGCACACATGGAGACATAGGTGTGGAATAGGAACAGGGATAGAGATATGGGTATATCAGATATAATTTGGTTGACTTCCTAGAACATAAGCATCACAAAGACAGACATGTTGTCTTCTTCCACTTACCTTCCCTAATGCTTTGAATACTTTCCAAAACATCAAAGTGCTCAGAAAATCCATGTTAAAGGAATCATAGCCCTTGTCTCCATTAGTCATAGGCCCTGCTGGTGAAGGGGCCGAAGGCAACATAAATGGAAATGCCCTTCCCTGGTGACCCGTCTCCATCTCCCTCTCCAGGGCAGCCCAACAGTATCCTCCTGAGCACGGACAGAGGACACGGTCACAGCTTCCCAGGATAATTGGAAGCAGACCCAGCAATGGCATGCTCTAAAGTTAGGAAAGTGGTTGTTTGGAGAAGGGGAGAGCCTGGAGTGCCTTTGTATTTTTGTTGAGCAATCTGAGCTGCTGGGCACATTTCATGTGAAGGGTCAGATCCATACTCTTCAAGAACTCCACTTGAGAAACAGTAGGTGAACAAAGGTCAAGATAATTTGAGCCCATATGGACCTCTTTAGCACAGAGAACTGGTGTAAAATGTTGGGAAGCATTCTCACGGGCTTATGTGTAGTCAAGGTTCAGAGATTCCCAGGGTGTCTGGTTCTCATGTGATTTCCTAACTCATATTGAATTACTGTAGCTCAGAGGCAGCATTCAGGGGCCCTGGTTGCAGCTGGCTGAGCACAACTGGCTGGTCCAAGTTTGGGGAGATAATGTTAAAAAATCACCTGTATGTCGACTTTGTGGCTTGAGTAACTACCTCTTTGGACTTTACCAAAACCCACTCTGCTGGGCAGGGAAGGCTGCATGAGCCTCCCATCTGCAGATGTGGCAGCAGGAGTTCACAAGTAGGGGACGGTCATTTGCCCATTTGTGTCATCTGTATTAGGACAGTTGCCCATATGGCCAGATGCACTTTTTTGTCACGAGCTGTCAATATCAGATGACTAGTAAATGGTGCAGGTGGACCTTCATTTTAAGATAACAATGAAATCCTTACTATTCTATAAACTTTTTTTTTCTTACTCACTCTGACCTTCCACTTTCTAACCCGTTCCTGGACTCTGAGGTTCTACAGCTCCCATGAGTCTACATCTTCTTAAAACTAGACAAAAACAGAGCTGAGAAGAGCGGACCCTCTCACTGTTCAGTAAGATTCCAGCAAGTCTATCAGGGCACCATTCATTTTCATAGCTCTCAAAGAATCTGTGAGGCTTTTCAGATACCTAAAAACTTCCTAGCATCATGACTTTGGGGTGCTGGGCTCCCTGACTGTGTCCACGAAGATCCTTTTAATACCTTAGTCATCAATTTCCTTAAAAGTTCAGTTCTTTACTTCTTTTTCTTGCTCCCCAGACAGGTTCCCGGGGACTGACTTATTTTGTTTGAGTCTCACTTTGCTGCTCCGTCCTCCCGAGGCCGTGTCTCCATCTGGCTCAGGGACACGTGAGCTCGCGTGCGTTTGGCACAGCCCACTGGGACTGTGCCTTGCCTTGGGTCTCTGGCTTCTGCTGCTCTTTGCCCAGGGTACGACCCCAGCCGTCTCCTCTCGGAGCAACCACCTCTCGTTCCCACAGCGAGTCGTGCAGGCTGAGCACTCGCTGTGCGGCGTGGAGGCACCGAGGTACTGGCTTCCACCTCCGCCTGAAACATTGGTCACCCCTAATCCGAGCGCGCTCCTCGCTTTTCATCTGCTCACACATACAGCAACAGCGCAACGGAGAGCCCTTAGCACCTTGCACAAAGTATTCTGGTGAAGAACATTCAGCTTTTAAGCTTATTCTCCAAAGCCTTCTCCTGTTCACGAGAAAAAGGATGAATTCAAAGTGTTGTTCTCTACCAGTTTGGGACCATTAAATCTGCTCTTTTTATTGTCTTTGGGAAGGCAGAAATAAACAAACACATGTCAGTTCTTACTTACAGCTGGCTGGCCGGTGTCTATAAAACAGCCCAACGCAATCCTTTTACTGCGCAGTACTCGGGAAGCCTTGAGAGATTCTCTATCATTAAGTCCACTGGCCTGATGGCTGATTCCCCCTGCTGGCCTGCTGGACACAATAGGGGCTCTGAAGGGGGACTCCTCTCCTCTGCCCCACGCTATGCTCGACCTGTCCCTACTGTCCTCACATCAATAGTCTATCCACAGGGGACTTGGTCTCCTGATGGAAAGGAGGGGCTGAGCGGATGCTGCTGGTTTAAGTGAACACAGTCGTGGAGGCGTCATCACCACCAGGGGGCGCTTCAGCCAGCACCACCCACCCTCAGACTAGGATGTCCCCGGCTTTGGGAGCAAAGGGACCGCGGATGCTCTACATGGGTTGCTCCCTTCCGCCTCCCTCCCCGCCACATTGACTCGTACAGGCGGCCCCAGCTATTCGGATTCCCGCCTCTGTCTGCTTCTCCTTACCCGTCTGCTTCTGGCCCTAAGCCTGCGCTGTCATAGGTCTTTCCAGTTCAGTCCAGAGCGGGCCGAGGCCTCTGCCCGCGACGCTTTGGTGCCCAGAACGGTGCCCTGGTTCAGACAGCGCCAGCCCCCTTTTAGCTGTGCCTTTCTTAAAGTGGAGGTTGGCCAGTTGGCAGCTTGCCTGTACCTCCACCAGCATCCTAGTACTCAGGAAAAGTGATTCCACTTATAATGGCGAGGTTTCTTTTAAATTTTGCAGCAGATGTTGTTGAGAAGCCGTTTCAGAAATACACTCGGGTGCCACATGACAGTGCTGAGTTAACGTGGGCAGATGTGTGTCTTCATCTGTGCCTCTCCGGTTAGCGAGCCACTAGCCACATGCAGCTACTTACATTTCTACCCGAATGAAGTTTAAATCATTTCCATTTTGATTTCATGTTTATTGTTGCAAATAACATTATAATTAACATCTCCCTGGTCCCTGCGTCAGCCCCTTCGTGACCCTCTGTGGTTTTTTTTTTTAAAGGAAAGTTTGCAAGAAATAGAATTGTTTAAAGGAAATAGAATTTTTTAAAGGAAAGTTTGCAAGAAATAGAATTTCCAAGCAAAGGTGCATGCCCGTTTTGGGGTATTACAGTTATTCCAAAGTTTCCCCATTAAGCAGTTATACTGATATACCACTCCACCAAACATCAGCTTCGCTACCTCCAATTTCATCATACTTTGAGAACGTTGCCATTCCTATGGTTTAAAATCATTTCACTGCTGTTTTAAATGAATTTTACCACATGAGAAACTGTCTTACATTTAAACATGTCACATGCTAAGAAAGAGTCTTGTGGTAACGGGCGATTTGTATTTTCAGTACCATAAACAGCCTCCTCTAAAAATTTTGCCCATTTTTCTATTTGTCTTGATTGAATGAAGGAGGTCTTTCTATACTTAGAAGGTTGGTCTTTTATCTATGGCATGTTGTAAATGTTTGCTTACTGCATATTTTTTACCTTCTTAAAGTAATAAACACATTACTATTTTTAAACCTTTTTAAAATGTTCCTGAGCTCGCAGAGTTTCAAATTTTGTTGTCATCTTATTTGTCAGTCCTTATGAGTTTAGAACGCATGTCCTATTTTTGGTCTTTCCTCCTTTTAAGTTATAAACATTCTTCCTCCTAAGGTTTTTTTAAAATTTTTTTAAATTGTTGTTTCACTCTATAACCCATCTGGAACTTATTTTTATTAATGGTATTTGAAGCAGAGATTTAAATTTTTTTCTAAGGATTTGCATAGCTAAAAGTTTCTACCCTGTTGTATTAGGTTGTCCATGTTCCCTGCTGATTTAAAATACTGTTGCCTTTGTATACTATCTATACACATATACGTGACATGCTTGTACTTTCCAGTCTTTGATATGTTTGTCTGTTTTCTATTGCGTTTACATTCTCTGACTTCACAACAGTGTTTTTCAACCTTTTTTATCTCACGTGGTACCAGAACCTGCGGTGAAACTTCCACAGCACACTTAAATTATATTGATCAAAAAAAGAGTTAAAAAAAAAAAAAAGACTACACTTACTGTGCTTTGAACTTTTTTTGAAAATAATTTAACCAATGATCTTTAAAAATTTCCACGGCACACCTAAGATCCTCTCACGATGTGCCATGGCACACCAGTTGAAAATCACTTCTTTATAATAAATGTTCATTGGCAATAAGGGCAACTGTTGCTTATTCTCCTTTTATCAATTGTCTCAGGCAACTGAATTTCCAGATTCAAATTTTACTTCCCATAAAAAGCATCGTAATATTCATTAGAGCATTGAATGTCCATGGTAGAGTCCTTAAAGAAATAATAATACATTTGCAGTGCTGAATTTTCCCTTGAATGGAAACAGTTTATCTTTTTATTTATTCTAACTCTTACTTATGCTCTTCAGTGCATTTTTCAAAAATTCATGAAATGTCATTTTTTTTTTCCTTTTTTTATTATATCATGGTTGTGTACATAAATGTAATCATGGGGTACAATGTGTTGGTTTTATATACAATCTGAAATATTTTCATCGAACTAGTTAACATAGCATTCATGGCATTTTCTTAGTTATTGTGTAGACATTTAATGAAATGTCTTATTCATAAAAATTTAGCATTTCCTGGTAGAGCTATTCCTCTATATTGATTCATTTAATGGAGACCATGACAGGCTTGGGGTCATTATTCACCTATTCAAAGCAAAATGTCGAAGTTACTATATGTGCCTTGTCAAATTAAGAGGGGCAGACAAAATTGAGGTCCAGGTTTAGGACTTGATCTAAAGAGAAGATTAATTATCTCCCCAGCTGAGTCTCCTACTCTAAAATTACAGCCCCAGCATGGCAGGGCTGGGGACCTGAGGCTTAGAAGGAGGGTGTCATGGGAAGTGCAGATGGGAACCTTACCCTGAATGGTTTTCCTGAACCTGTTAGACCATCAGACTGTTCTCTCTGAATAGAAGATGGTGATTGCCCCTTGCTACAGATCATGCAGGGGATTCCATGTAATAGATGTTTCACCAGACAAGACTTAACCCCTCGGAGTCTATCTGTACCTCCCCTTCTGGACTCCAGACTAAAAACTAGGATCAAATCTCATCACAGCCCAACTGGGGAGTGCTGGCTCTGTAAAGCATTTTATATGCCAAAGGAGCTCTGGGACCTGGCTAGGACACATGGGCAGGAGTTGAGAGCAGGGACACAGAGCCTGGATCCTGAACTTGTTGGACCGAGGGAATGGAACCTCAAGTTAGATAAGGGAGAGTTTATTGACATGAGAGCACCATTCGGTGACACGTGATTTAACATCCTGGCAAGGACCCAAGAAGGAATGCTTATAAGCTGCTAGAATGGACGCTGGAAACTTGGAAAATGCAATGAGCCACAGTAAATGAAGGATGAATGCCAGAAATGCCATGGAAAATAGTGGAGAAAGGGATAAACAGGCTCTGAGAATTAGATGTGCTGGTCTTCATTAAATGAATCAATTGTGCGCAGAAACAGCCTCTCAACTTTTAAGGTGTGAGTTATCATTCATCATGTTTGTTCAATGCCAGTGATGTTATGCTAGCTGCTGTGTTGCCTCACACTAGCACCCCATCCCAGTTTACCACAGTGAGAGCTCTAACGAATCCTCCAATTTAGGGTAGCCAGCTCTAACGATTCCTCCAATTTAGGGTAGCCTCCAATTTAGTGCCCCACCACTAGGGATGGGGTCCATGCTGCCATCCAGCCAGCAAGTGATCCAGTTTTTAAATCATTTTCTAGAGTCTTATTCCTGGGACCACTCACACTACCAGCAATCTTAGACTTGCTCCCCAGGAAACCAACTTTGAGATAAGATCTGCTTGCTGAAAGCTCACTGGGCAGCTCTCAGGTGATGCACCTGTAATTAAATGAACAAAGGGGAAATGTCGGAGGGAGGGTGAGGCTTAACCTCAATCCCATTACAACTGAGGGAACCTGCAGAGTTGTCCCAAATGGAAGCAAGCCAGCCAGGGGTTCCATCCCCTCCGGCCAGTCAGGTCAATAGCCATGGCCTGCTGCCTTCACCCACAAAGAGGGCAAGAGGCTCCCTGGGTTGAAGGGCAACTCCCAGTAAGGGAAGGCAGCCCAGGATCCTGGGACCATAAAAAGAGAATAGTGGAAAATGTGATGGAATCCAAATAAGCTCTGAGTGTAGTTAATAGTACTCTTCTACTATTTCTTAGTTTTGACAAACGTTCTGTCATTATGAAAGGTGTCAACATAAGGGAAAGCTGGGTGAAGAGAGCACAGGAACTCGGCACTGTTTTTGCTACTCTTCTGTAAGTCTAAAATGATTTCAAGAATTTTTTAAAGCAGTTAAAATAAGTTGAAAAGAGAAGTGAATGAATGAGAGAATGGAGTAATTAACATATGCACTATTAGAGAATATCAAAGGGACATTTCGGAGGTTGACATAAATAATGTAGTTTTCAAAGATGCTAAAGAAGTAGTTTTAGTAGTTCAAGGATGGTTGAAGTCAATTTTAAGTGGGTTGTGAAATAAAGGGACATTAAAGATGCACATAGTTCTCTGCTTGAGAACTATATCTATAAAGGAAGAAGGTAGGTGACATAGTTAAATGAAATATTGTGTGCAGGCTTAAAAAAGATCTACTATTTCCATGTGAAGTATAGGAAACAATGACTGAGTCTCCTGTTGGATATAAAGTATGCAATTTTAACACTTGTCCTTAAAAGTAAAATATTTCAGGAGAATTTTCTGATGGTAATACACGTCTTATAACAGGAATTCACAAAGAATTTTGTATTTCCTCTATACAAATTTGATAAGAACATTCTCTCCCTACTCTGTTTTCTAAAATTAAGCTAATTACAATGATAGCTTGATAATAATAATAATTACAATAATAGCTAACATTTATAGAGCACCTGTTATGTGTCAGCATTGTGGTAATTTATTTTAATTGAATTCTTTGGGAGAAATTAAAAGACTTGCAGCATGAAAGAGTCACAGCAGAATAAGCAATCAGTAATCTCCCTTGTTAGCAACTGGCTGACTTTGTAAAGCAAACAAGGCACTCTGTGGCCACTCCAACAAGTGGAAGATTATAATGAGAAGCCCATTAGAATGCACAGATCACATCGGGTAATGGGAAACCTTCTCAAGACCTATGTCCTCTAGAAAGCTAATTTATTTTCAGTTATTAAATGCATCTTCTCTTTTTGGAGAGGCCAACTAGGGAATCTTTATACTTGCATTTTCTGTCACCTATTACAAATAGTCTCTTAGTAAAAATGACCAAGTTCTCTGACATGGGAGGGTGTGTCTAGGATGACATACCTACATGGTAAGTTAGGTGGGGGGCTCTGTATGCATTTCTAAAAGGCCAGTCATCCTTCAGAGTAACAGAGACCATGGTACAAAGACAGTCCCAAATGACTGACAAGCTGGAGAAGGCCAGAGGCAGAGGAATGGTGCCAGCAGTGAGGAGCAGGCTGGGATTTTTCAGTACTGGTTACTGTCTCTCTTGAGCAATTCTAGGTCAACCAGCTACTTGGGATACATAATTTTGAAATTAGATTCTCACCTTGCTCTATTCCTTCAAAATAAAAGGAGTTTTCAACTCGTGGAGAGAGTAAGATGTAGAGGTCATAACCCTTTATCACATTGCTGCTGCTTACCTGGCCATGGAAAGAGAGAAAGTAAGTCCCTATTCATTGGCTGGAGGCCATTTCCCAAAGCTACCTTCCCTCCTGGGGATGGGGGTTGAAGGACACCGCAAGCCATGGGTTTGGAAATGCAAGGGGAAATAGATCAGAAGGTGTATGATTCTGTAACCAACGGGGGCATCTTTTACATATAAATTAGCATAGTCCACTGACTAGCCTGAGCCTAGAGATTGACACCTGGTTCCATCTCACTTGGATTAGATTTCAATGGCTGCCATAAGAAATCACCACAATTTGATGCCTTCAAACACCACACAGGGTTCTGTAGCCTGGAAGCTTGACCTAGGCCTCACTGAGCAAAGGTTAAGGTGTCAGAAGAGCTTCATTCTTTCTGGAGTCTTCAGGGGAAGGTCCAATTCCTTCTTGCACCTTTGGGTACAGTAGGGCTCCTGGCCCCACATCTCTTTCTCTGATCTCAGCCAGGAAAGACTCTTCAATTTTAAGGCCTCATGTGGTTACAGGGGGCCCACCCAGAAACCCCAGGATCGTTTCCCTACTCGAGAGCCTTGACTTAATCACAACTGCAAAGTCCCTTTTCCACATAGGAGGCCCTATTCACGGATTCAAGAACTGTGGTATGTGAAGTCTTTATAGGGCCATTACTCTGCCCACCACCTCACCCAGTATGAGTGTCATGAGGCTTTGAAGATGAGAAAGGAAAATGAGATGAATACATTTTCAATACCAATAACTAGGGGACCTTGGTTTCTTTCCATCTTCTGAGCGTTCGGGTCCATGTGGTGTAACTCATGGTAAGTCTGCTGGAGAATCTGCCAGGTTGCTTCAGCTAACACCCTTGCTGGTGGAAAGTACACCATTAAAGGGCCACAGTAAGAAGATGCTGCTAGGGCTCAGGACAGAAGCCGGGGAGTGTCCACCAGCCTTAGGACCCCGACACTCCGCACATCCCAGTGCAGGCTGAGGGATGAGGGCAAGAGCGGGGTGAGGGGTGAAGGCTAGCACTGCCTGTCTAGCGCCTGGCTGGACAAAAAAAGTTAAGGTGTCAGAGCTTCATTCTTTCTGGAGACTCTGGGGGAAGGTCCAATTCATTCTTGCACCTTTGGGGACAGTAGGGCTCCTGGCCCCACATCTCTTTCTCTGACCACAGCCAGGAAAGACTCTTCAATTTTAGGGACTCATGTGGTTACATGGGGACCACCCAGAAACTCCAGGATCATTTCCATGAGGTGTTCACCTGCTTCTGAGCATGGCCATCTGTCCCCAGGAGCACAGCTGCCTCTGTCCTCCACCCCATATTGATAATGCAGGGGACTTTTGCTATTTCCATGAGATCTGGGCAAACAAGGACCCAGTAGTAACTTTTGTTTCCCTTTTGAGAAAAGCAGTCCTATTTACCCCCAAATGAGGTTCCAGACCTGACTAGAATAATTTTTTTTTCAAATTACTTTAACATAATTTACAGACAACTCAATATTCTACACCTAAAACCTGTAGTGTGAATGGATCTCTACAAACCAAGGACACTTTTGTCCAGAGTCAAATTCTACATCTTCCACGGGACGGAATCAAAAATGATTCCGTCATATCAACTAGTAACCATACCAAATTCTGATTTCCTCATTGCCTAAAAATGTGGTTGTTGGTATGTTTGTCTAAACTAGGTTTTAACCCAGGGTTTCACCTTGCATTGGGTTGTGATGTATCGTAAGCAAAAGGTCACAATTTGTGTGGATTTGCAGGATAGTTACTAGCCTAGAGTACACAGGGAGGGCTTCTTGGAAATACTCCTTGGAATATCTCAAAAGCTGTACTTTAATGTCTCACAACAGTGAAGGACCTGTATTGAGTCTATTTCAAAAAGCAATACTACGATGACATGATCCTGGTGGGCTGATCACTGACGAAGGAGGAATTCTAAATGCTTCTGTTAACTCCTCTTCAAGTCTGAGAGCCACTCTAGTCTCGGGGTGGCAGATGTTCTGGGGTTCTTTTCTACATCTTGCCTTAAAAACTCTAAAGTGTCTGTGTTTATGAGGGAAGACAGGCTGCCCTGAAGAGGGTCTTGGGGAAACTTCAGGTGACAGTAGAAGGAACCAGCTGCCATAAGACCCTGGACCAGCCTTTGGTGTGTACAGAGAGGGCAGGCAAGGTCCAGGGGTCCTTGAGCAGACCTCCTCCCCCAAGGGTGGGAGTCTCAGGATGGGGAGCAAAGTGAGCAAGGGATGGTCCTAGAGGCTGGCAGACTTTAGGACAAACTCATTCCAAAGTCAGGAGCATTGAGGGGTCTGAATGAACAAGCTTCTGTAATGCACCCTGAGAGGTACTTTGACATGTCCTTTGAGAACAAAATGAAATGTGCGTGCATTCCTTTCTGATAAACTCTTTTCTACAATGCTATTTCCCCAACTAAAGAAGAATCTAGGACTGACCAGAGGATTCATTTTTCCAGAGCTACAGTTTCTGGGTGGGAGTTTAAAGCCCACTGAAAAGATGCTGACCCCTGCAGCTTGGGTGGCAGCTTCTTATCCGGCTGCTGACGTGAAAGTCGGGAACCAGTTTGCCCGTGGGCTAGCCTCCAAGAGACCTAAACCAGTACTGCTCAACTGAGCTGGACCACAGGAGGGGTTACGCTGTGGTTGACATCTACCAGAACCGTCTCCACAAAGCCAGTTACGTTCAGGGTCTGCAAGCATGTCTGAGGCTCATGTTTCTGAGCCTTTGGGTAATTCCTTCCACACCTAGATCTAATTAATCAGCTACAGCTGTGTGCATGGTGGGAGGCTCACTGCAGGGAGACAAAGGAAGCCAGATCCTACAGGTGGGCAAGGTGCCGGGCACCCGGGAGGACAGCTTGTCTGCAGAACATCCTGAGAGAGGGTGTCCTCTGAGCTCCTCATGGAGAAGAGATACAAGGGAAATTATGGCCAGAAGGCTGAGCTCCTTGCACACACATGTGCACACTTGCACACACACACACGCCACTATCACAATACATACAGACAACTGACCTATCTATCCCTTTACCATGGCACTAAATTTGACCAGCTCAATGCAATTTTGTAAGAGTGCAAAACACATGATATCTAGTTGTAATTACAAAATCAACGTGTGTGTGTGCACATAAAGAGAAAGAGGAAGGTTTTACAAAGTAAGAATGCAGTCGAAGTAAATACTTGAGGTGTGCATTCTAGCGTTCATAATGAAAAGAGAAACAGTGCCAAAAATTATCCTAATTGAGTATTTTCAGCTCACTTCCAACTGGCAGAAGATGCTATGAATAGAGACCAGCAGTAAACAGCACTCTCCACTGGAATTGGACGAAACCCACAAAATCTGTTTCTTATATGCTCTCAAGCTATGATACTTAGAATCCTTATTTTTCATTTTTGACATTTGAGAATGAATTGTTTTAGTTAGGCAGGGTTGAGATGCTTATCATTTGGATTAAAACCCTTTTGACTTTTCAGAAGAATCTCTACTGCTCTTTCATGTTCGGCTTTGGACTGAAAGTTTCTTCGACGTGCCAACTAAGACCAAAAACATAATAGTTTCAATAGCTAAATTAAAGTTTTAAATGCATGCACATTGAGACAGTCCCTGAATCCTGCTAGCAGGAGTATAGGTAGGTATAAGTTTTCTGGAAAGTAACCTGAAATATCCATCAACAGGCCTTAAAAATCTCAATTTATTTTAACACGTTAATTCTGCTTCTAGGAATCTATAAACTTGGGCCAGTACATATGAATGGTACATTCACATCAGATGCCATACTTACCAGCTCATTAACACAACAAATTAGATCTATATTCATTCAAAGAGAATCATGTCTATGATACTTAGATCGGTGAGAAACAAAATGATTTTTAAAAACTGTAAATCTTGCACCTCTTATTTTATGGGTACATACGTCAGTTGGCCTTTTCTTCCGCTTCAGACGTGCGATGATAGCAACCTGAAAAGATGAAAATCCCGCTAACATGGCTACCGAGGTTGTGCGTGACTACACTTACTTTGGGCGTTTTGATTGTTCTGAGATTTCTGAAAATTTACTACACTTAAAGTTAGAAAAATAGAGCTAGTTTCATATGAAATGAAATCATCATTAAAAGATTTAGGTAATAAGCGAGAAATACAAAAATTAAAATCACCGTGGTAGCTAGCCCCAAAATATAATAGAAATCAACATCTGTGTTGTATTTTTTGTGCTTCATTCCAAATTTAGATGGATTGGGAGTAAATGCAAATATACAAGTAGGTAAAGCTAGAAATATTGCTGTACATCCATATTGGGTATATATGTCATTCTTGACTGTTTAATTTTAAATGATATATATTAGTTCATCAAACTGACATAACATGACATTCATGCAAAGAATCCTCTAATGTTACAAAATTTAACTTGTTTCCAAATACTTTGCTATTATGCAAACACAGCAATGAATATCTTTGCAGAAGACTCCCTGTGTTCTCTCTTGTTAATGCTTTGGAATAAAATAATAGAAACAAAAGAGAAGCTGAAGTGTATGCATATTTAAACTTTTATACATACTATCAGATTATATAATAGTTTAGAAAATTTTTATTAGTTCATGTCACTGTCCTCAACATGTTGAGAATAACAATAATTAACAAATGTTTATGCAGCACTTACTACATGCCAGGTGGTGTGCTAAGCACCTTGCATATTGACTCTTTTAATCTTCCCAACAACCCTAGGGAGCATTATTAATCCCATTTTACAGACGACGATGCTGAGGTACGGAGAAGGTAAATGGCAGCTAGTAAACAGCAGAACTGGATTACAAGGTCCTGACTTCTCTCCTTTACTGCCTGCCACTCCTCCTCCTGTCCTCACCGGTGATAACAATCTTTGTCGTCTTTACTGACCCAACAAATACAAAATAATGCTTCATTATTTTCATTTATATTTATTGTAGAATAGGCTCAATACGCTTTTTATATCTCCATTGGCCCCTTATATGCATCCTTTGCCCAACAAAGGGCAAACATTATTTTTCCTATTCACTTCAAAGTAAGACCTCTATAGGTCAACAGTGCTAACAGTTTGCCTTTTATATGCTGTGTTTTTTTTTCGCTTGGTTTGTTCTTTGTTTCTAAATTTCGTGGACAATATATTGTACCCTGTAAAAATGTTACTTCTGAGTGCAATATTTATCAGTCTTTTCATTGCTGGCCAAATAATTATCTATATTTTACCCTACACATATTTGATTCTAATACATATATGTTTTAAGAAATATTTTAGAAATATTAAAATAGTCATTTTAATCCATGTAGAATGTAAGTATAAAGTGTGAGGTAAGGATCCTGTTTTTCCCCCAAATGGCGAAGTGGTGATCTCAACTATCATTTTCAGCTAAGGAGACAACAACCAAAGCAAATAAACGACCTACCCAATGGGAAAGGATATTTGCATATCATAATATGCAATATTAATATGTAATCAGACAAAACCTTAATAACTAGGGTCTACAGAGAACTCAAATTAAGCAACATAAAAAGAGCCAACAATCCTTTATAACACTGGGCAAGAGAGATGAATAGAATCTTCTCTAAAGAAGACAGATGAATGACTAACAAACATATGAAAAAATGCTCATCGTCCCTAATTACTAGAAAAATGGAAATCAAAACCACCCTGAGATATCATCTAACCCCAGGGGGAATGGCCTGCATCACAAAATCTCAAAACAGAGATGCTGGTGTGGATGTGGAGAGAAAGGAACACTTTTACACTGCTGGTGGGACTGCAAACTAGTACAACCTTTTTGGAAGAAAGTATGGAGAACCCTCAAAGAACTCAAACTAGACCTCCCATTTGATCCTGCAATCCCATTACAGAAGGGATCTGTACCCAGATCTACCCAGAAGGAAAAAAATGCTTTTACTATAAGGACACTTGCTCTAGACTGTTTATCACAGCTCAATTTACAATCTCCAAAATGTGGAAAAAGCCTGAATGCCCACCAACCCAGGAATGGATTAACAAGCTGTGATATATGTATAACAGGAAATACTATTCAGCCACTAAAAAAGATGGAGACTTTACATCTTTTGTATTAACCTGGATGGAGATGGAACACATTATTCTAAGTAAAGCATCACAAGAAAGGAGAAAAAAGAATCCTATGTACTCAGTTCTAATATGAGAACAATTAAGGACCAAGTACATGATGGAGGGTGGGGAATGGGGAGAGCAGAGAAAAGGAAGCAGGGAGGGTGTGGGAGGGTCACGGGGGTGGTACGTCTTTTGGGGGTGGAACACTATTATGGGAGGGTCTTTATCTGACACGAGCAATCAGTGTAATCTGCGGTTCTTTGTACCCTTTGGGGTTCTTTGAATCCCCAACAATAACATATGTGTATATATATACATATATGTATATATATATACACATATGCAAAGAACCAGGTTAAATATATATACATATTTATATGTATATAATTATATATATATATAATTTTAAAAACAGAAGAATTAAACCTTCTTGTAAAGTGAATGACAACAGATGGCCAGAGGGGTGTGAGAAGCAAACCCAGGGAAGAAACTGTAAGAAAACAGTCTGCTTTAAAAGAAATCCAAACCCCATATTCCCCCCAGTATTCCAAACAGTGGGAGGAAGACCTGCTCCAGAGCACAAAAAATACTTGCTGAAGAAACCCACCAGGAATGGCCCCCTTGACTCCCTGAATCTGTCATCCCCTTGTTTATCTGCCTCCTGGTGTAGCCCCAGGTCCCCCCACCCCGCACCACACACACACACACACACACACACACACACACACACACGGGACATCCCTTTAGTTTCCCGACAGCAGACCCTTGCCTTTGTTTGGCTTGTGCCACAGATTTGACTAGTGTTTTCACTGAGAACTTAAAACATAGAAAAGAAAATAGCATAACGGCAGGTTCCCAAAAAGATATTCATGTTCTCAGACCTTGCCTGTCCCTGTAAGGAGGCCTGGCACCCCAGCAGGTAGCTCTCTGGCCAGGAGACCTGACCCACCTCCTGCCTTGTTGCCTCTGCTTAGCTCTCAGCCCTGTTCTTGTCATCCCTGGGTCTATGTCCTGTCCTTTCTGCTCTGCATCTCAATGTCGACATTCAAAGGGCTGCAAGGAGGGTCTTCATCACCTTAGCAGAGCCCGGAGTGCAAGCTGGGCTCTGCAGAGAACACAGGCTGTATATCCCATAGGTAGAAGTCAGCATCTGGGGTCCCTTGTGACTGCTTAGATCTCTCCTTGGTAGCGTTACATTCCATGTTCATTTTTAAGTTGATTTTTTCTCCATTTTCCACATTCTTTGTGCATTTATTTCATATTATTTTTTCCCTCTCTAGCCTTTTCCAATTCAAAAAAACAAAAACAACAACTCAGCTCATTTTGTCTTACACCAGCATCTCCAGCATGTCTGGAGCCTTCATTGTAGTTTGTATGTGCCCAGGAAGATTCCAATAGGGGATCTAGAATATACAGGCACTTTAGACCCAAACTCCAATGACCTAGAAAAACAGTTTCTCTTGAAAAAGGAATAAGACCACCACAATTTTTTTTTTACATAAGTACCTGCTATAGTTCATGCATTTAGAATATGATTTCATTTAATGAATATACTATTTCTATGAAGTGGCTACTGTTCTTATTTTACATACAATGAACACTGAGTTCAAAGAGGTTAGGTAACTTGTCCAAGGTCACCCAGCTTGTAGGTCGCAGAGCAGAGGGGCAAACCAGGTATGAATGTCTTCAAAGCTGAGGTTCTTTCCACTACTTTGTGTTATCTGCCTGAGGATTATCTATGGAGACTCGTCCAGACTTCATTGATGGTGAAGAGGGGAAGGCTTTAATGAGCATTGCCTGTTATTATAAGGCAGCATGAAATCCCATCTCCTTTCCCTTAGCGAACAAAATATAATTCTCTCAGTCTGTTAGTCAATTTATGGTACTTTCCTGTCTTCAGAGCTTTGCAAGAGATTTTAATCACTTCAATTTGAATTTTCAACAAAGGACTTGTGTTAAAGCCACCTCAGGGAGGGAAGAGTGATTCTTGCCAGGAGTCATTCAGTGAAATGCAGAGTGGATCAAAGTGGACATCAGAAGGCAGGCTCCAGCCCAGGCTCTGCCACAAGAAGTCTTTATAAATCCTGCCCCCCTGGACCTTACTAATCCTCGCTGAAAAGTGAAGAGGGAGCTCCCCATCCAGAGAATGGCAAGTAAGTCTTATTGCCTCACTAATTCTGCGAGTGTAGCCATAGCTCCCTAGAATGCTATGCTGAAATTAATCTTGTTTACAAACTACTTGCAATATTTAGAAAAACCTAAAGACTTCACTAAAAAACTCTTCTAATTGATAAACAAATTCAGCGAAGTTACTGAATACAAAATCATCATACAAAAATCAATAGCATTTTTATATGCTAACAGTGATCAATCTGAAAAAGAAATCAAGAAAACAACCCTATTTATGATAGCTACTAAAAAAAAATACCTAGGAATAAATGCAACCAAAGAAGTGAAAGATCTCTAAAAAAAACCCTATAAAATACTGATGAAAGAAATTAAAGAGTATTCAAAGAAAATGAAAGATACCTATTCCATGTTTGTGGATTGGAAGAATTAATATTGTTAAGATGTCTATGTTACCAAAATCAATCTACAGATTCAGTGTAATCCTTACCAAAATACTAATGACATTATTCAAAGAAGTAGAAAAATCAGTTGTAAAATTTGCATGGAGCCACAGAAGACCCCAAATAGCTACAACAATCCTGAGTAGAAAGAACAAAGCTGGAGGTATCACACTAACTGATTTCAAATTATACTACAAAGCTATAGAAAACAAAACCACAATGCATTGGCATAAAAACAGACACATAGATAAAGGGAACATAATGAAAACCCAAGAAATAAATCTATGTTGGACAGCCAACTCACTTTTTGACAAAGGCACCAAGAACATGCATTGGGAAAAGGACAGTGTCTTTAATAAATGGTGCTCAGAAAACTGGATATCTGTATTCAGAAGAATCAAACCATATCATCATTTTTTTTTACCATTTACAAAAATCAATTCAAAATAGATTACAGACTTGAATGTAAGACTTGAAACTATGAAACTACTGGAATAAAAACCTGGAGAAATGCTATAGCACATTGGTCTGGACAAAAATTGGGGATAAGTACTTAGAACCACAGGCAACAGAGCAAAAATAGAAAAGTGGAATTATATAGAAGCTAAGAAGCTTCTGCACAGCCAATGAAATGATTAACAAAGTGAAAAGACAGCCTACAGAATGGGAGACAGCAAGGATTAATAACCAAAATATAGAGGGAATTCAACTCAGTAATTAAACAAACACACACAAATAATTCCAGCAAAAGATGGGCAAAAGACCTAAATAAACACGTCACAAAAGAAGACATACAAATGGCCAAAAGGTATATTAAAACAATGTTCAACATCATTTAGTCATGAGGGAAATGCAAATCAAAACCACAATAAGATGCCATCTCACCCCAGTTAGAATAACTATTATGAAAAGGACACAAAAATAACAAATCCTGATAAGAACGTGGAGAAAGGGGAACCCTCATACACTGCTGGTGGAAATGTAAATTAGTACTGCCATTATGAAAACCCATAGGGAGTTTCTTCAAAAACTAAAAATAGAACCATGTGATCTAATGATCCCACTGCTGAGTATAGAGCCTAAGGCAGGGAAATACATATATCAAAGAGATATCGTCACTGCTGTGTTTATTGCAGCACTGTTCACGATAGCCAAGATATGGAATCAACCTACCTATCCATAACAGATGTATGCTTAAAGAAAATGTGGTTATGTATACACAATGGCATACTGTTCAGCTCCAAAAAAAAAAAAAAAAAAAAGACATCCTGTCATTTTCAGCAACATGGTTGGAACGGGAGGTCATTATATTAAGTGAAATTAGCCAGGCCCAGAAAGACAAATTTTGAAAATTCTCACTTACATGTGGGGGAGTTAAAAAACATAAATTTCATGGAGGTAGAAAGTAGAATGGAGATTACAGAGGCTGGGAAAGGAAGGGGACATGAAAACAAATTGGTTAATAGACACAAAAAAACAGCTAGATAGAATAAGTTATAGCATTCAGGAGCATACTGGCAGAATTAGAATTAACAACAATTTGTTGTGTAATCCAAAATAGCTAGAAGAGTAGAACTAAATGTTCACAGCACAAAGAAATAATAAATATTTGAGGTGATGGACATCTCAGGTATCCTGAGTGGATCATTACATGCATCAAAATATCACATGTACCCCCAGAATATGTGCAAGTATGATATACCAATCTAAAAAAACACTGAGTTGAGAGGGGCTCTGAGGCCCCAAGAGAAGGGCCCCATGACAGAAGTGTGTCAGCTCTGTGCATGGAGGATCAGCATGCTGGCCCAGCTGGCAGCTTGCTCCAGCTGTTCCTCCGATCCGGAAACCACTGAGATCCCTTTAAGCCATGACTTTTGTGGCCACATAGATATTCGCCTTTGCCCTTGTCTAAATTGAACAGCTTCATAAATGTAAATCCACATGGACCCTTCTGGGTCTGAGATGTTCCATACTATGATAAAACGGCCATGACTGAGCTGCATGGCAGTGGGGGAGCAGGAGAGTTAACATGAGAACTAGTTCAGGACTCCGCTCTCAAGCTGCAGGCGGGGTCTGAAGAATGGTGCTATATTTGAAGCTACGAAACACATGTGTCAAGAATGTCAGTTCTCTTCAATAGTAAAAAGTTTAAAGCCTTGGACTTCTGTACATGAAAACAATCATATGGAGTAAAATAAAACATACACATTCACACGATCTGTAAAAAGAAGACAGAGAATTGTAAAGAAAGGTAATGCTTGCCCAACCTACTCTGCTCCTGAGTTCCATCTTGTCTACCATTAGTAGAACTCCATGGAAAACTTGGAAAGCACAAAGGAACAGAACCAAGAAAGTGATGAGCAAATAGAAGTTTAATAGGTAAAGAGACACTGATTGAGGCCTCGGGAACTTGTCTGAGCAGAGGAACAGCAACACTTAGCAGGAAGTCAAGCTGTGACCCCTCCCAGGGGAGCTCTAAAGATGGGCCCTATGGGACTTGTTATGAACTCTGTTGAGTCTCCTGCCTGAAAGGGCACCCTTTGTCCTGGCAGTGATAGCAGGAAAGAAAACCTCATTTCTCTCCTGTATCTATCTTTTTCCTTCATCAAACCATAGCTATTCACTGCTACAGTCACGATCCTCCAAATGGCTTTCAGGGAAGTGTATTCATTTGACGAGTGTTTATTGAGCATCTACTGTGTGCCAGGCATGGTCTAAATTCAGCAGTCCATTTACTATCCCACAAGCATATTGGACGCATCTTGCCCACGGCTCCCTCAAGCCTGGCTCTCCCCTGCCGCAGCCCATGTCAGGCAGTGCTCCTTCATCACCATCACCCTGTGCTCCAGGTCAAAAGCTGGGTATCATTCTCATTCCCCTTCTGGATCACCCTTCATCACCGAGTCCATCTCTAAGTCCTGTCCAATCCAGGGACCAAAGACCAAGCTGGGACCATGCAGATCCTGGCCAGAAGAGACCCCTGAGCTGCCTCCTCTCCAGACTTTATAGCTAGGACTCAGCCAGTTTGCAGCATCTGCTTCCTCCTCTAAAGAAGAAACCTCTGGAATTTGCCTCCCAGGGGCGTAGCAAGCTGGCCTTTTTCTCCAACTTTCCCCAGTTCCAGCAGTGCTGGGCTCCTGGGGCAGGGGTGGCAGAGTCCAGCTTCTTTGGCACAGCCAGCATTGCTGAGGCAGGGCAAGTACGTCCTCCCTGTGGAAGAGGCGGGCACAGGCTCACACGGGGCTAGTTCTCGGTGTGATTTTGGCAGTTGTATTGATCTAAATGAGCATCCCTTAGGCCTGTCTACTAGCCAAGCACTATCCTTCTTCCCAGGGATTCTCTGAATTGCCCAACAGCCTTTAAACTAGCGGTTCTCAACCTATGGGTCGCGACCCCTTTGGGAGTCAAACGACCCTTTCACAGGGGTTGTGTAAAACCATCACCTACAACTCATATAAATACAGGAAAATAATTTTATGGTTGGGGGTCATCACAACATGAAGAACTGTATTAAAGGGTCACGGCATTAGGAAGGTTGAGAACCACTGCTTTAAACAAATCCCTTCTCTCGATGGAATCAGCCAGCACCACTTTCTGTTGCTTACAAACAGGGATCTTGCCCAAATGTCAGTGATGGTTCCAGGTGTCATTTACTGATGAGGAGAAGGGAAGGGGCAGAACTGTGGGTGATGCCTGTGAAGTCATCTCTGGGACAGGGACTAGGGAAGACAAGCCAGCTGCAGATGGAGGCAGTGCAGGAAATACAAGCCTGCCCAGGAGGACAGCTCACAGCCAAGGAACAAAGGAAGGGGCTGAGGTGAGTCTGGGGACTCGGGCGTCAGTGTGGACCCCAGATGAGGACAGGAGCAGTGGGTGGGAGAGCAGAGGCACTGGCATGACACACGACACCAGAACCTGGGCAGCCCATAGTACCCTGCACAGGCTCCTGGGCCAACGCAATCAGTCCTTGCTGGACAGGCAGAAGCCAGTGGAGCTGCCCAAGCATCCCCAGTTTCCTGTGACTTCACTACGACCTCCCTGTCTGGGCCACCCACTTTGTCCTTGGTTCTCAGTGACCTCTGAGCCTCGACCTTCCCCACATAGCCTTGCACTCTCTTCCTAGCCCTGAACACCAAGACCCACGAGGCTTCAACTCTTTCTTCCAGAGGACCCAGGTGATGCTTTGCTTGATGATACCCACGTCTGGCCTCAACTTCCCTCCTGCCTGGGGTGAGCTGGGCGGCAGCTGCCTGCCGCTTCCCAGCCTTGGCTGGTCCCCAGCAGCCTGTATCCCAACTCCCAGCCTACCCCTCCCTCTCTCTGTCTGCTTTCTACCCACCACTTTTTCCTCCAGATCATTTAATTCCAGAATAAATGGTAGAGAGAATGTGTAAAATTGGTGTACTTGTTTGTTTTATTTTTTAAGGATTAAAGTGATGTTGTTCAAAGAGGTGACCACAACCTCCACCCTGCTCCCAGAATGCAGACTTGTGTGGCCGGGGCTAACTGATCATCAAGACCAACTTGATCAGCGCAGGACACAAGTCTGGAGAAAGGAGCGGAGGATTCATAGATGCTGCACCAACTGCATCCTCTACAGTGGGCTGCAGACACACGGGCGCTTCCAAGGCCGGGAGAACCAGTGCTTGAGACGATGCTGAAACTTCTTTCTGTACAAGAACTTCTTATGTGGCAGACTGTTCCAGGAAGAAAATATCGTTGCTTAAGTCAGAAGTATTTCATCAAAAATCCAAGACTGGAATGGCCTGTCACAGCAGGCAGGGAGGGGTGGCCAGGAAGATGCTACCAGCTCTCCATCACGGGGATGGTGGCCCTGCCTGGACTGTCACCCCAGGTCCTCGCATGGACAGCCCCTCTCACTGCTCAGGTCTTCGCCAAACGTTACCTCTCACGGAAAACTCCTTTGACTGCCTGAGCTGGTACAGGGTCCTTTTTGCCATCACTATTCATCTCATTACTGCAGCCCCTCTCCCTTGCTGAAATCCTCTTTCCTGTTTATATTATCATCTCATGACTTTACTTCTTTACTGTTCATCCATTGGACTGAAAGGTCCAAAAAAGCCAAGGTAAAGGTTTTTTCTCCTGTGTTTCCAGGGCCTGGCATGCCTAGTTTTTCCACGAATATTTGCTGAAGGAGAGAGGGTGCGGTCGCAGGGAGGACCCCTGTGGGATTTCAGATGGGGGACGGTTGTTACGATCTGCAGGGTGGCTCTGCTAGTGTGACAGCCAGCTCTGAATCTCAGTCCTGCTGGGACCTGTGAGAGCCCCCTGAAAACTCACCTTCAGCTCATGAAGAATCAGCCATCTGTGCCCTTCCACAAATGAGGGCCGAATCTGGAAGGCACAGTGGCACATTGAAAGAACATGTGCCAGGCACACAAAGTCAGGGTCAGGCCAGCCCTGGCACCAGCTCTGTGGCCAAGGGCTGTCCTTGGCATGGTGGGCGAGCATGAAGATAGCCAGTTGCCAGGTGCTGCCTGTGGCAATGTCCATTTGGCTGCCCCAGTTTCACCAGCAGTAGGTACATGCCTGCCATGGGCGTCTTTCCAGTGCCATCCAGGGTCACTGCCCAGTGTTGCAAAGAGGAGCTTGTGAACACTGGAAGGTGTCTATATGAGTGCTATTTCTGGGATAGTGAAGAGTCTGGCATGGGAAGGCTGGAGGAAGGCTCGGGGCTGGGGAGTCTTCCCATCTCACCATTTCCCAGGCACGGCATGACCCAGAGACACTGAGCCCAATCTCAACCCCAAACTCCTCGCACAGCCCACTTTTGCTGCTCCTCCTGAGCTCTCCCTATGTATCAACAGCACCCTTTATCCTGCTGCACGAGGTGGCTGGCTGTGACTGACCACGCTCCGTCTGCTCTTCATCTGCGCTCCCAGGGAACTCAGGCAGGCATCCTCTCTTCTCTGTACCTCCTTGAAGGCTTAGCCTGGGGCAGTGTTGGGATGGGTGTGAAGACGAGCTAAATGGAAGGCAGCAGGCAGGGCATGCAGGGAAGAGTCTGGCATCCCCTGGCTTTACAGGGGAAGCTTCTCCTGCCTAACTTTTGCTGGGCAAACCCCACTCATCGCTCACGTTCCTCAAGGAGCTTCCTCTTGGCCTAGATGAGTCACGGCCCTGCCATCTGAGACCCTTCATGTCTCTCTTACATCTGCATATGTGGGCCCTTCATTATGGCATCCTCTCCCACTGGACTTACTGTAACATCACGCATCTTTGAATGACAAGCATCCATTCTGAGAAATACACCACTCAGCAAACTTATCACTGTGCACACACAGGGAGTGTGCTCACATAAGCCTAGAAGGTAGAGCCCACCACACAGCGAGGCCCTATGGTAATGGCCTATTGCCCCAGCCTACACACCTGTACAGATGGTTAGTGTGCTGAATACTGTAAGCAGTTGTAACACAATGATAAGGATTTGTGTGTATAACCATACATGGACATAGAAAAGGTACAGTAAAAATAAGGTATTATAATCTTACGGGAGCACTGTCACATATGTAATCCATCATTCATAGAAACATCATTATGAGTCACATGACTGCAGCACAGACCGAATTCACAGTCTGAATAGTCCGTGCTCACTGCTCAGTGTTTATTGCCCTTGTCTTACAATTGAGAAGGCAATGTCCTTAGCCCAAGGTCATGTGAACTTGACCTGTGTCTGCATTACCCTTGCTCTGTAGCCTGCCACTGGCTCGTGCACTCAGACATGATGCAATGCAAGGGGCTACAGACTAGTATCGGGTACCATCCCCTTCTTCTCACTGAACTTCTGGGAGTCTATCTCCTGCTCATGTGCTAGTTGACAGAAAGGGAGTGCTGGTGACAGATGCAGTCCACAGTCCTGTTTGGCCAGTGGGCAGTGTTTTAGTTGAACTTGCATAAACCAGGGTCAGCAGATACGCTACAACTTTCAAGCTCATCCTCCATCCAACCTCCATTTTTAATTCTCAGGGTGCAACAGAAGACTTAATACTATCTGTGTGGAGTTGGCAAGACCTGTGGCTCAGTGAACAGGGGGCCGGCCCCATATGCCGGAGGTGGCGGGTTCAAACCCAGCCCCAGGCAAAAACTGCAAAAAAAAAAGATTATAATAATAATAATATTTTGAGCCTTTAATGCCAGGACTAGCTGTCTCTGCACCTTAATTACTCTGATGACAGAGACATTTTGGTCCCTTTCTTCCCCCCCATGGACCCATTCCAGGGAACCCAGCATCTACTGGGACCCAGATCTCCCAGGACCAACAAGAAGACCCATATTATAGTATGACAGTCCCATCAGCTGTGTCAGTATATGTAACAGTTATTTAGAGTATTTCTAGGATAAGCATTCAAAGATGTGTGGAGACCCTCAGGAAAAAAGAAAAAAAAATGATGCCTACAAAAATACCTTGTATTATTCTGAGGAATTTAAACCATATGTTTCTGTTTCTTTTACTGATTCCTTTACAAGTAAACCATTAAAATGCACTCGTCTAAGAGCTGTTTGATGTCCCAAGAGCTCCCAAATATTTTACAAGCTGTTTGTCTTTGAATCAAAAGGATGTGTTTGACTTACCTAAGAGGTGTGGAAGGTGTTCAAATCCAAGGGATTTTTTTTCGTAACCTTTGAATTGGACACAACAAATTGCCTGCCTCTAACTCTTCGTGATGGATAAAATTTGTAACTGTTGTGGTGAAACCAATCTGATTTCGTTTCTGGGTGCCTTAGAAAGAATGTCCCTGGAGGGAGGCAGGACCATAGGAAAACTGTAAAGTTTGTAAATCTGGCTTTCCTGATGCTGGGTTCTGTTCTCTCGGTTGAATGTTGCTATGGAACAAACAAAACACAACCGAAGGTTGGTGTTAATCACAGGCTTCTCCCAAAGACACCCTCTCATGTTTGCTTTTACAAGTTTCTTTTTTAATTCCAGTCAGCAGAGAATAATCATATCACTCCATCAGGCAGACATGAGTCCAACAGAAAGCAGACCATCAACATTTTCATTAGCCTGCACGATCTAGCCGAGAATTCATACGTGATTTAAACTCAGCCCATTCAAAACAGCTGTGATTCTCCCACCTCCAGTTTCTGAGGCTTTTATCAGATATGCTTCCCTTCCATAGTATTATTTTTTATTTGCAATAAATAAATGAATGTAGTAGTAGCTTACACATCTCAGTTTGTATAGTAGTTTACCCTTCACAGATTCCCCCTGAATTATCTTAACTTTTATTGTTCTTACAAAACCCCTGGGACAACCTTCTCACCATCCCCATCATCCAGGGATAGTAACTCCTGGGTGAGAAGTTTAGCAAGGACAAAACCCAGACTCAGTTTCCTTGAGCAAAAAGTGAAGGCACTTTCTGCTTTGGGGTTCTCAAGTATAAAATACTTAACTGAGCTCTGTAATGCAGTAAATCCACATGATTGGTGAGTGAAAGAGTGAATCTCGAGAGCTCACGAAGCTGGAGAAAGGCAGATAGCTACCTGGGAGGTGGTCACCTAGCCAGCCAGTTCTAAGTTCAGCCATTTGCAGAGCCAGCCCTGCAGTAGGTGATGAGACCTGCAAGGCTGAAGGGAGAGTGCAGGTGGAGCTAATCAGATTCATCATACTTCAAGAAAAATAAACCAATCAAAGTCAGAGACTTATACAATTGCTTAATTATCAAGGGTAAAGAGTAGCCTTGAGCACCTGGTTCTTTTCACTATGAAAGAGCTGTTGAGACAAAAGCCAGTGTTTTGCTGTAATTATTGGTTATTCAATACTGAGCTGTGTTGGGTGATTCGATGGGGAATACAGCCTAGGCCTCCTAGTACAGCATGACAGTGAGCATGAGCACTCAGTCTGGGTCTGGCCATGTGTCCCCCATGCCCACAGCACAGGAACAGGATGCCCCGATGGACTCCTGTATTCCCCAGGTCCTGAAGATCCAGGAACACATCCTCCCAGGAGCAGAACAAGTGTTCACAGAGGACAGTACTGAGCCCTTTTACAGAAGCCGCACCAAGCTTGAGCTCTCACTGATAGTCATCCAGCCTCTTGTCTAATTTCTCCTGCGGAGGGAGAAGCATTGCTTGTGGTCAGACGTTGTGCTTTCTGTCTGTGATCCAATTAAACTGCCCTGGGAACCTCCAGCAACAGGCCAATTGAAATGGCTTCCTTGAAATTCTTATGCAAAATGTCTGTCACTTAAAAAAAAAAAAAAGGAAAGGACTTTTTGATATCCTTAACACGGTCACAGCAGCCTTGGATTATCAGAGGTCCAATATTGCCAGTGTGGTTCTGGGAGATGACCGTCCACATTACACCCATCTCCTCATGGTCAGCCCTGCATGGAAGGGCATTGCAGAAGCTCCATCCATGCCCACACCTCAGCCTTGAATCCCAAGCCTCTGTTTCTCATCCAGATGCCCAATCTCTGGTCATCCTGCCTCGGCACAGTGTTCTCACCTGTGCTCTCCTACCTGACAGCACACACTCTCTCTCTCTCTCTCTCTCTCTCTCTCTCTAGGAACCCATCCTCTGTGTTTTGCTGCAGTGACATAGGCTGCTGAGAAGGAGTTTTCATCCTCGCATCAAGTGCAAATCTTGGCCACTGAAGCCTCTTTCTCCCAGGTTACACCTTCTGTGTTTTCCCCGGACCCCCCAACACTGTGTGCGAAAAGTGTGGGATTCAGACGAGCCTGCCTTCCAACCCTGTCTCCCCCGCATGCTATGTGAGAGACCCTGAGAAATTTCTTGATCATCTGGCCCAATTTTAATTTAACATGAAAACAACTCATTTATCTTAAAGGATGGCTGACAAGGATCAAATGAAACCATTCATATGGGACCTGACGTTTTCTGAACATACTGAACATTGCCCCTCTCTTGTTGCTATGTGTCCATCACAGCCACGCACTTCAACGCCCATCCCATTCGGAAGCATTTCACACATCAGGACTGGGGCTGCTCTGTCTTCTCGCAGACAAGGCACTTCCTTGTAGGGTTGAACCATGTCAGAAGGTTCCAGACCCTTGGAATTTGCTTCCCTATCCAGGTCATGCCACACAGAGCCAGGGACCAACTCTCTGACCTCAGAGCAGGCCTCCTCAGCCCTATGTCGTTGGAAACCATCACATTTTTCCCCACCCAGGTCAAAGGACCCCCACTCTGGTTCACTTTTCCTCAACCCACCCTCAGCCCGGTATTGCCAGTTTTAATTGTCACATTGGAGACATAGAAAAAGTTATTTCTAAGGTGGCTAAAAAAGAGGTTCATACTGATGTCATCTAAGACAAAGCAGAATATTAGAATCCTGATTCTGCTTTTCCTTTTTTTTTTTTTTTTAAGAGTCTCACTCAGTCACCCTGGGTAGAGTGCCATGGCATGTCATAGGTCACAGCAACCTCAAGCTCTTGGGCTCAGGAGATCCTCTTGACTCAGACTCCCATGTAGCTGGAACTATAAGCTACTTTTTCTATTTTTAGTAGAGACAGGATCTCTCTTTTGCTCATGCTGGTCTTGAAGTCCTGAGCTCAGGTGGTTCACCTCAGCCTCCAAGAGTACCAGGAATACAGATGTGACCCCTCCGTGCCAGACATAGCATCCTCCTCATTTGATTAAACTCTGTCCACATCTCCCCAGCAATAGTCCCTGATTACCCGCTCCTCAGTCCTCACCCGCTATGCATTAGTTTGCCAGGGCCGCTGCAGCAAAGCACCAGACTGGGAGGCTCACACCACAGAAATCAACTGTCTCAAAGTTCTGGAGTCTGGAAGACCAAGATCAAAGGTGTCAGCAGGGTTGGTTTCTCAGAAGGCCTCTCCTTGGACGTAGAGTGCTGCCTCCTCTGTGTTCTAACATCATGGCTATTTGTCCAAATTTCCCCTTTTTACAAGGACACCAGTTATATTGGATTGGGGGTCACCCTAAAAACCCCAGTTTAACTTGCTATAAAGACCCTACTTCTAAGTAAGGCCACATTCTGAGGGACTGGGGCTGAGGACTCCAGCACATCTCTTCTGGAGGATACAATTCAGCCCACAACACTCTCCTTCCCTCTGGACAAGCTTACACCACCCCTATCCTCTCTTCACCACCTGCATCCTTCCTGACCTCTCATCCCTTCCCACTTCCAGACATTTACTATTTCTTCAAAATGTCTCCTAATCGAAATTCTTAGTTCTCAAAATAACCCAGTCTTTGAAAGGATAAACCTACTGCCTGCCATAAGGTCAGGGCAGAGCAGGGCTGGGCCTTTGGGCTCTGGTGCCAGTCCTCATGTTCCGTGTGATGGGAACAGAATCCCAGGTTCAAGTCTTTGGCAAGTACCAAGGGTCAAAGCCATGGCCATGGACAGCAGCACACACTAAACTGGAAGCATTGTCAGGGCACTGAGCTTGGCAGACAAAGGCTGTGTCCAGAGGTGGCCTCCGTGAGTCAAAAGACGTATTAATGGTAGCCAGGAAACACGAGACAACAAGAGAGGTCTCACTGCAACTCTCCCCTCTATTTCCTTGTGCTGTGAAAGACAATGACGCATCTTACGTGGATCTGTGTGTACTGAGATGTGCAGAACATTTTCCTACTAATGAAGGAAAGACCCCAGATCTATTGCCTCTTCACCTTTTGCAAAACCTCAAGGGTTCAGAGAAGTCAGGGCACGTGGAAGGGCAGCCTGTGAACACAGTCCACAGAGGCCCTTCCACTGCCTGGCGATGGCTTTCCTCTCCTCTGCAACTGCACAGACCATGCCCCTCTGTCCTCCTCACTCCCTCTCCCCCTGCTCCCGAGAGCTGACCTCTTCTCTGCTCTATACAGAACAAGGGGCTATTGAAAGGGAACATCAGCTTCTGTGCCCATCCCATGCCCCCCACCTGGCCCAGGCATCCCCTCCAGTTTCAAAAATGCTTCCCCGAAACCTTCTCAGAAACAATACCTTAATGGATATTTTTCTCTCTCCTAGGTCAAACCTCTTCCTCCTAACTGAATCATTCCAATTCATTGGCTTTTGATCGCTCTCAAATCTACCCCTTAGCTGTGACCAGAACCCCTCCACCGAGCCCTCCCATATTGGTTTTCCATTTCCACAGTTGAACTTTCTGCATAGTATCTCTCTCCCCTATTTCTTACTCATAAGAAATGTGACTGAATAGGAAGCATTGTCTGGGAGCATAATGTCACAGACGGAGACTACAGAGCAGTCTCAGCCCACAGTACCGTGATGAGAGGCAGCTCCTGGGCTAGTCTCCTCTTCCCCCCTTGCCTGTCATACCATTGAGGCCACGTGGCCAAACACGGCTGCACACCGTGTGGAACATGGCAGCCTTCAGGCCCTCTCTGATGTCCGCACACTTCTCTCTCTGCACCTGCTGTCCTGCTCTTCCTGCCCAGGGGAATGGCCTCAGCTGTGGCTTGCTTTAAGGGGCAGCATGCTACACTGTGGGAAAATGCAAACTATAAATTGGCTTTCCCGAGTAAACCTAAGCACGCTGGATGCTACAGAATCTCCTGGGCCCAACAAACTTGATCAATGTCTAAGCAAATCAAAGAGCCAAGATCCCCAGACAGGACCCCACATATGAGGAACATCAGGGTTTGGGGAGGTCTGGGAAGCCAAGCCAAAGATGAACTTTTAGCAACGGCTACATTTCCCAGTGGGAACCCCTTTTCCTGCAATGAGAGAAAATAGAGTTGTAAGCACACTTCATGGACATGTGTCTGGTCCTGTTCGACTTTGAGAAGGACGGGAGAGAACAGATTCACGTTCTAATTCAATCCAGCCCCATGAGCCTATTTTATTCAACATTCACTCAGATCACTGGTAACCAGAGGTTTAGGTGGCATGTTAGGTCTCCAAGGGCAAAAGATCACCAGCATTTGCCTTGTGCTCTAACTTCTCCCGTGTTCCTGAGCCCCAGCTCCAGAAACAGGTACTGGCTCAGCGGCACAGACTTTAAAGCAGGTGGATACTTGAACAAGGCTGAAGAAATGGAGTCCAGCCCTCATTTTAAAGAGGTGCAAGACCCAGTCTTACATCTCACCGGCATGTCCCAGAATTCCTATCTTTAACCAAACCATTAATAAACTCTCTGAGCAGGGAAATTCTAGTTTTGTTTTGGCTCTGAGTTTTCTTAATGGCAGAAAGTAACTTCCCTACTGTCCCCAGAAAAGTCCCCCAAACCCTCTTGCCTTTTCTTCTGGGCTGTATCTTTTCAGCCTCTTAATCATTTCTGGGGCCATTCCTAAGACTTCCTCTGGCTTCTCTCAATCCCTCCTAAAAGCCTTCCTTCTGCACTATATAAAAGGCAAACTGGAACAAGCTGCGCCCAGAAGGCTCTGGTTTTGTATGGCCTGCAATTTTTCAAGAATGAAAAAAAAAATAATTATACAAAGCCAAAAACCTTCTTTGAGAAATGAGTCAGCGGCACTCAGGCTGCTCCCCACGCAGTGGATTTGATCTCCACGGGCTTGATACCTTGGCTCTGCTTTAGACATTTCATACGTGGGGAAAGGTCTGAAACGTTAATGCCGCAGGACTCTGCCACAGTTTACAGAAAGCACCTTTGCTTTCAAAAGCTTCTGTGTTAATCAAAGGTGATTAAAACCAGGTCCCCACCAAGGGCATTCTTTCACAGCTTCGAATAAGTAAAGCAAAGCAGAGATGATTATCTGGCCAGCTCGGCAGAGATTTGCCCCTTTCTATAAAAATATACACGCTGACAAAACAAAAGCTGTAGATTTACAATTTGTCTGATTTGATCACCTTTCAGCACAGGAAAACCTGGCTTGTATATCCCATTAGAAGGGCTGTCATGAGGCTCGTCCATAGAAGACAAGGCCCAGCCTGGGACCCAGGACCAGAGATCAAGCTCTGATGTCACCTTAAATGTTACCTTCAAGATCCAGTTGGAATGTTCCGGGCCCCTAAGCAGAAGTGCTCCCCTGTTCTCTGTACTCCTGAAATCCCCTGGTGGGCCCTTTTACAGCCTGGGGTCTGTTGTGACGTATATGTCTCTTGTGGACCCTGAGTTCTTGCACCTTCAGTGAAAGTGCATGAAACGTTTCTGAATTGCTACAGGCTTCTCGCTGCAAAACTAGAAGGCTGCTCTTTCTTTTAAAGAGATATGAAATTGAAAGATTCAGCATCTCCATTTCTGTCTGGATATAGCAGTCCTCATCCAGGCTATTGACAAGGCGATTAACTGTAAGACAGACTGACCCAAAGGACACCTTTCTTCATGCACAGGGCTTACTAGAAGAAGTCAAAGCCTCATGGAAACAGAAGACAGGTGGAAGCCAGAGGTGAAAAGATGCTTCCAGAGAACATTCTCAATCCTGTCACACCACCCATTCTCTTTCCCGTAGAGGCCTCAGGAAAGGATGTTTTCGACCTTATTAGAAATCAAGAACGTGCAAATTTAACCCAATATTTTCCATTTCTAAAATTAGGAATTTTTTACAAAATAATAAACAATTTTGATAAGGCTGAGATCTGATGGCTACTTTCAAATACTGCTTTGCATATGGCAGAGAGGAGAGGGGATACGGTGGTATACATTTTCCAAAAAACAGAGTATTTGCAAGGAACGTAGTCAGAGATATAAACAAAGATATACGCCTTAATATATTCACTGAAGCCCTATTTTAAAAACAAGAAATTGAAAACAAACTCAGAAGTGTAGTGAGCATGGTAAAATATTAGTGTGTGCTAAGCCATGTAGAAATAACATGTAAATGTTGAAGTTTCAGTGGCTCCACACAACACAGGTTTATTTCTCACTTAAAATATGATGTGGTGGGAGAAAGGAGAGAAAGAAAAGTGCGCGGACCATCCGCCGCCACCAGCGCAGCAGTGCGGAGCCGCAAGGAGCCCCGGGCCGCCGCCCCCTCCCTCCTTCCCGCCATCGGTCGTCCGCTTCCTAGGACCTGTTCCAACAACTATTTAAAACATGGTGGATTACCATGACCTTCTAGGTGTGCAGAGACATGCTTCAGCCCAGGATATTAAAAAGGCATACCGAAAACTGGCACTAAAGTGGCACCCAGATAAAAACCCTGAGAATAAAGAAGCAGAGAGAAAATTCAAACAAGTAGCTGAGGCCTAGGAGGTGTTGTCAGATCCTAAAAAGCAGGACATCTATAACAAATATGGCAAAAAAGGATTATTAAATGGTGGAGGAGGTGGAAGTCATTTTGACAATCCATTTGATTATGGCTTCACATTCCATAAGCCCGAGGATGTCTTCAGAGAATTTTTTGGTGGAAGGGACCCATTTAGATTTGACTTCTTTGAAGACCCATTTGAGGACTTTATTGGAAATCAGAGGGGTCTCCGAGGAAGCAGAAACCGAGGAACAGGGTCGTTTTTCTCTGGCTTCAATGGATTTCCACCTTTTGGAAGTGGATTTTCTTCTTTTAATACAGGATTTTCTGTGGGATTTCCTGCAGGATTTTCTTCATTTGTGTCACTAGATCACGGGGGTCTCACTTCATTCTCTTCCACATCATTTGGTGGTAGTGGGATGGGCAACTTCAAGTCTATATCGACTTCTATAAAAAATAGTTAATGGCAGAAAGATCACTACAAAGAGGTACAGTGGTGTTATATTTTTGTATTTTTAGTAAATAGGCATAATATTTTATTGGTGCCATGTTTACATTGCACATGGTCTAGAGTGTGATGTACCGGCCGTGGA
>CAUYRH010094978.1:0-13186 GCA_963574655.1 Perodicticus potto
TATATAGTGATTAAGAAAATGCTATGAGGGCTATCTCTCACAGTACGATCAAAATGTTTCTGATTGTATATGAAGCACATTCTGCCCTATGATTGCATCAATGTACACAATTATGATTTAATAAAATTATTTAAAAAAAAAAAAAACTACAAAGCCGGGACTGGCCCCAAGCGCCAAATATGTGTTAGGCATTGTGCATTTGACACACGTTACTGGGTTTTTGCACTGAATCTTTTAACCAAGAAATCAATAAATTATAAATTTTAATAATAAAATTATAATAATAATAATAATAATTATCGCTTTTATAAATTCGAACAACGTAAATGTGAATAGAACAAAAAGTGAATTGCCTTGGACGTGCCCCACTCTGCTCTTACTCCTGGAAAATCTGTCCTTCCTCCTGGGTGGCCTTTCTCCCATGGCTGACAGTTTGGGCCGTGCTCTCAGACCTGTTCACAGATGGTTATATTTGCAAAATAACGTCAATAACAGCACACACAAGCAGGAGGGCTTACTAGGCACCAGGTACTATTCCAAGTTTACACACAGGCACATACTCTTTTTTTTTTGAACACTAAATGGGTTCTTACTCTGCCTATTTTTTGAACTTGCCTTTTGCTTAATGTGTTTTTGAAATCTTTCAATGTTAGTACTCATGAATCTGACTCCTTTTTTAAAACATTTATTTTATCTTCGGAAAAGCAGTGCATGCCTGTGGTAAGAATTTTGGGGAGAAGAATGAGAAACTGAAGGTACGAGTTTCCTGGCTACCCCTTTACTGCGCTCGGAAGTCAGGCTTCCATTGAGGGTCTGGCACCTCGTTGACATACTTTTTTTTATTTTTCTAATTTAATAGTTGCCACTCTGTTTTCTCCCTTCATAGAACTTGGACATCTTTCCTTATCGCAAATCGCCATCTACCACATTCATTCTTAGCTGCCGCAAAGCATTCCTCTGAGGAAGTGGCTCTTTCTTTCCTCAGTCCTCTACTGGTAGGTATAATTCAGATTGTCACTCGGGTGTTCAGCTGTGACAAATGCTGCAGCGAATGTCCTTATACCCACACCTATATTCACACCTGTGTCTACATCTATGCACGATATTCTGGGGCCTGCTCGGCGGTCTCTCACCAGCCTCTCCTGCTCCCTTGAGTCCTACACCTCTGAGTTTCAGTACGGGTTGAGTATCCCTTATCCAAAACGCAAATACAAATCCAGAGTGGTTTGTATTTTGTATTTTTTCATAATTTGGAATGTTTGCATGCCAGCTGAATGTCTCAAATCCGAAAATCCAAACTGCTCCCATGAACATTTCCTTTGAGTTCTCAGAAAGATTTTGGATTTTGGAGCATTTGGCTTTGATATGCTCAACCTGTAGGCACATGGCTGCTGGAATAGAGGCTACATTCCCAGCATCCCTGCCTGTAGGTATGGTCACAAGACTAAGGCTCGTCAACAGGGTACAGCAGAAGTGATTCGTGCAACCCTGAGACTGTGACCTTACTGGGAAGGATCGTGCCCCCACACCTTCCCCTTTGGCCCAGGCTGGAGTGTGGATGTTGGTCGAGAGCCCTCCTTTCCTACACAGATGAGGCTAACAGTATGGACAGTAGAGCAACAAACCAGGCCCTCACACCATGGAATCACACCTACACGCACCCACCCAGCCCTAGATCGATTAAGCTGGCTGCTTTGTTCCAGCCAAATACATCTCTATTGTATTTAAGCCATCGTTAATTTTGTGCCTCAATTACAGCAATCAAGCCAATACCCTAATTAAAATTAATATATTCATAGGATAAATTCAGAGCAGTGGAACTGCTATATCAAAAGTATATGCATTAAAAAATTTGACTTTTAATGCCAAATTGCCTTCCACAGCTGTTGCGCTAATTTATACTCCCACCGACAACACATAGAGGCGCCTATTCTGCCATACCCTTGCCAACACTGTGCGTTATCAAGCTTAAAATGTTTGCTCTTCAGTTGAAAAATAGCTAATAATTTTAAAATTTGCATTAATTTAATTATGATGGGAAGTCAGAGTCTTTGCATATGTTTGTTATCTTTTGCATACATTATCTTCCATCTTCATGCCCACCCGGTGTACCTCTATAGGTGACATGGTAGACAAGTGACAGCAGGCTTGGAATCTAGGTCTGACTCACTCTGAAACCAGAGCTCTTTTCCCTGCCTCACCGTGGTTTCCAGCCTCCCCGTCACCACCTATATGTATTGAAAAAGAACATGAGGGGGGCCAGATAGGTAGATTTGCTCCCATGGCCAGGTCCACCTGGGCCCACTGGAATACCCACAAATTAAGATTGTCACCTCTGACCTTGGATAGCTGGACTCATGGACCCCTGCGTGAGACAGAGATAGCTGTGAGGTCTTTTTCTGCCTTTCTCATTGAGTAGAAGGCTACCAAGGCTGATGGTCTTATAAGCATCTTCAAAAATACTTTTTCCTTTTAGCTTCAGTATGTCTAACATCAGTGGAGAAAGTTAATGCTCCCAGTAAAGGTTATAGCATCATCATCGATACCCCACGTTCTAGGCAAAGGGAAGGGCCTCCTGACCACAAGAGGCCTCTGAACCGCAACTTCCTCATCTTTATACTGAGAATTATTATTAGCTTTTTATCTTTGACGTGAGTATGTGGGTGTCAGAGAGCAGAAATAAATGTAAATGTATGCTTTGCATACAGTAGAAACTTCGTGAATTGTACCTAGTTTTTTTCATTATTAGGATGCTTTCCACACACCCTTGGAGCTCACAATCTCACTAACTCATTCAGAAATGAGTTAGTTTTTTTTAAATGCTTACGTTGAACTAAGTAGCACATCCATCACAATTATACTCATTTCTTAATAGTTTTGAAATGTACCATTGCATCATGCACTTTAGGTGAGATCCCCCCAAATTCCCTCCCTCCTCCCATATCCCCCCTCCCCTCCCCTCTCTCTCCTCTTCCTTTTATTGCTCGGCTCGGTGCCCGTAGCACAGTGGTTATGGCGCCAGCCACATAGAGGGAGGGTGGCGGGTTGGAACCCAGCCCAGACCAGCTAAACAACAATGACAATTGCAACAAAAATAGCTGGGTGTTGTGGCGGGTGCCGGTAGTCCCAACTACTTGGGAGGCTGAGGCAAGAGAATTGCTTAAGCCCAAGAGTTTGAGGTTGCTGTGAGCTGTGATACCATAGCACTCTACCAAGGACAACATAGTGAGACTCTGCCTCAAAAAAAAAAAAAAAAGAAAGAAAGAAAAGAAAATATTTATTGCTCAGTCTTGACATCTTTGGGTACAACCCAAGAACAAGAGTACTAATACCAATCCAGGTGCAGAGGCCCACACCTGTAAACCCAGCACTTGGGGTGGCAGGGACAGGAGTATTGCTGGAGCTCAGGAGTTTGAGACCATCCTGAGCAAGAGCAAGACCCTGTCTCTATTAAAAAGAAAAAGTATCTGGGCCTTGCGGCGGGCAGCTATAGTCTCGGCTACACAGGAAGCTGAGGCAGGAGGATCACTAGGCCCAGGAGCGTGAGGCTGCTGAGAGCTAGGCTGAAGCCAGGGCACTTTAGCCTGGGTGACAGAGTGAGACTGTCTCAAAACAAAACAAAACAAAACAAAACATAAAAAACACCAATACCAGCTAACACTGGAGCCTGGCACTTACACTGGGCCGGCGCTGTTCTGTCCCTTCTGTCACGACCACGACCCAGGAGCTCCTCTCCAGTTAGACTGTCCTGGCTGTTCCCGTCCAGACCTCCCTCCAGGAGGGCTTTCTCCTCCCGCCCTCCCACCTCTCTATTCTTCCCCACCCTGCTGCCGCGGCCGCCCCTCTCGCCTTCCCAATTCCCGCTCTGCCTTCAGTCTTCACGGGGCCCTGGTGACCCCTCAAGGGCAAGTGTCTGATGGTTGTGGGCCCTGCTCTACCCCAACAGGGGAGGCCTTTCCAGAGAGGAACCAAGGCTGAGAAGGGAAGGGCCAAACCCAGGGGAAGGAGAGCAACATTTGTGCTGCTGAAGGGAAGGGACTCAGCCTCCCAGGAGAGGTGACGATGACGGAGAGGGTGTGCCGTGCAGCCTGAGGAGCCGAGGTGTGGACCTGCACCAGGGTCCTGTCCTCGGGGAAGGGGAAGGCCCATACTGGAACAGCGTGGCAGTTCAAGGTGTGGCAACTGGGGTGCAGTAGCGTGTTTGTCCCCTCTCAAGGGAAGAAGCCGGGAACTTTCTGCTTGAACGGAACTGGAGAGAAGAATTTTTCAATAGCATCCGGATTCTCTGGGTGCTGGCTCCAAAGATGGGAGAGAAGGGCTGATCCTATAGCATTCAGGGAGCCAAGAGACCTTTCTAAAGCTGGGGTGAAATTTGCCGTTTGGAAGACTTGGCAGGACACCTCTGCCCCCATCCTAACTTCTGGATCACAGGTACATCTGCCCACAATGCCAAGGGAGCAACCACTCTGTGTAGACCCTGATGAGGTCCACATGGAGGAGAAGGAAGGGGAGCCGGGCAGCTAAGCCTCAGGGACAATACGGACCAAATGGACCCTAAGCTGGCTTCTCCAGGCTAGGTTTAGGCCCAAACATCTGCTGTGTTTGGGTTTTGTGTGAGGAAGTTGACAAGACAAGGGACAAAAGAACCAGGAGAAAGCATTCTTGAGGCCACCTGCACCTTAGCACCAGCTGCAGGGAGCCGCAGCCTCAGGGCCACGTGTGGGCTGCATGCTGTCCTTGGCATGCCCAGAACTAAAGCCAAGTCAATACAGAGAGAAAAAAGCCCAGGGGATTTGCATCTGACAAGAAATTAGGAAGGTGTTTTGCCTCATTTGAAAGTAGATTTCCAGGTGGACCTGTGGAAGGAGCTGGGGCCAGAAGGGCACTTTCTTAGGGGACTTTGATCTTTACCTATAACCAACAGTGCTGGGGCCAGAAGGGCACTTTCTTAGGGGACTTTGATCTTTACCTATAACCAACAGTGCAGTCCCCCCTATAACCAACAGGGGACTTTGATCTTTACCTATAACCAACCAGGAGTGTCTCGAGAACAGGACGGGATGTGACTCGTTTTTGGATCCTTACTCTTCAGCACAATACATGACACATATTGGGTCATCACTAAGTTTTCATTGGCTGAGTAAATGAATGGATGGATGGATGGACAGACAGGTGGATGGAGGATGGGAATGGATGACATGAAGATCAATGAGGAATCCAAATGATTCTAGTTGAAAACTCTGGTCGTTAGCTAGATCGTCCCTCCCACCAACACCCAGTAAGTGATCTGGCCTTCAACTTACATCATCTCCTTTCCCAAGAATCAGACAAGCTTTACAAATGAGGTCACACTGTCAAGATATCCCAAATTCTACCTCCTGAGGCTTTGGAAGATCCTCAGGCAGACTTTCTGGTCTTCCCTGGCCAGTGCTTCCAGGATGAAATCATTAGCGCTTATTAATTGCAAGACTTCTAGTATACCACTTTACTGGTCTATGAAGAATTCTATAACATCAGTTTCCTGGTCTCTAGAAAGTGGATAAAAATCATATCTATCTCCAATTACCTCTTGAATTAAATAATTCATTGAGCTGAGTTCAGAGCACTTAATAAGTTCTTGAGTATTAGCATCTTTATTACTATGGTTACTTATAGTATAAGATACCTTTTCAATTGATCTTAATTCCTCTTATTTTTTGAGTTATGATTTTCTAGAGAATGGAATTGACCCTGTTATTCCTGCCTGCAAGTGTTCTAGCTGAAGGACAGAGTTCCAGGAGGGTGGTGACTGCTGACTGGGGAATGTGGTCTCCCCAGCTGGGCCATGAAGGCTGTTGGTCATAGAGGGATCAAGGAGGCAGCTAGGCTGAGTGACAGCCTGGTGGCTACTGTCCATCCCACCCCAGAGATTCAGGGACCAGCTGCAGGGCCACAGGGCTGCACAGCCATGTGTGTGTCATGTGCCCTCTTTGGCACACCCAGGAGACTTTCCATTTGTTGCTACTGGCATCTAGAGGGTAGCGGTCAGAGATGATGCTGAGCACAGTATAAGACACAAGAAAGCCTACAACAAAGCTAATCACCCTACAAAGAAGGGAACCACTTGCCTCTCTGGGCTGGGGCTCCCCAGGATAGCTGTAGAGGGGAAGGGGAAGGTGCTCTCACTTTGACTCCTGCACAGACACTTCCAGAGCCTCGGGCAGACCCTCTTCCAGGTTGTTAGCAGCATCTGTTCCCACCACGGATTCCCAGTCAGGCCCCTGATGGCCGTGTTCTGTGAAATGAAACTGGTGACTCAGGGTAATCATTTGGACAGGCAGGAATACAAGCCTTGACAGAATAAATGCCAGGTCACAGCCCGAGTTACTATGTTTAATGGGCTTTATACCCTTTTAGGCAGGTAAGACAGCATGGCAGCCTCGAATGGGTCTAATCTGAACCTCTCCTGGCTCAGAGGATGATGCCAAGAGGATAAGCAGCCCTGCCCAAGGCCCTGGAGGGAGCTCAGGTGGAGCCAGGACCTGAACCCAGGTCTCAGACCCTAGGCTTGATGAGATTTCTTATTTTTTTAAGTTCTAGTTTTGTTATAAAGGAGTCACCAAACTTTGTGGAGGCAACCAGGGACTTTTAGGTTGTTACTACTGGCATCTAGTGGGTAGTCATCAGAAATAATGCTAAATATGGTACAAGATGTAAGCCAGCCCCACCACAAAGTGAATCGCCCAAGCTTCCCAGCAGGAGGGGGAAAATGTAGTAGAAACAGACTATGGTTTATCACTTCAGTGAAAAAAATGGGTGTAATGTCTGTTTTTGACACTTCTGATACCAAGGGTGTGGAGTGTTTCCCACACCCATAACCAAATTCTCTGATAGCAAAAGGTGCCCAATAATAAATTTTTTTTTCTTTTTTTGAGACAGAGTCTCATTATGTCACCCTCTGTAGAGTGCCGTAGTGTCACAGCTCACAGCAACCTCAAACACTTGGGCTTAAGTGATTCTCTTGCCTCAGCCTCCTAAGTAGTTGGGACTACAGGCGCCACCACAACACCCGGCTACTTTTTTGTTGTTGTGTCGTTGTTGTTTAGCAGGCCCGGGCTGGGTTCAAACCCTCTAGCCCCAGTGTATGTGGCCAGTACCCTAACCCTTGAGCTACAGGCACTGAGTCACCAACAATAAATTCAATTCTGACAGTAACTCCTGGACTTAGTGTAGGCCCCACAAATTAAAGGCTGCCCCAGCTTCAGATGCCAGCCCCAAGTCTAAGAGGCCATCCCTACTTCTGACTGGCTGACTATAAATACGAGGGTTCCCATAACCCCCTCCTCAGGTTCGGTAATTCACTAGAACAACTCACAAAACTCAGGAAAACACGTTACTTACATTTACTGGCTTATTATAAAGGATGCAACTCAGGAACAGCCAAAGGGAAGAGATGCATGGGGTGGGGGCTCCTATTCCCTTCCCTCACACCAACATATTTATCGACCTAGAAGCTCGCTGAATCTGTCATTTAGGGGGTTTTGTGGAGATTTCATTTACAGGTACAATGGGTTAAATCCATTTAATCCATTTGGTGATGGGACTCAATACCTGATCCATTTTCCCTTCCTGGAGGTCAGGGATGGAGAAATGGGTCATGAAGTTCTAACCCTCTAATCACATGGTTGACTTTCCTGGTGACCAGCCCCCATCCAGAGTCATCTCATTAACATCTAAGATAGTAAATTCCAGGGGTTTTGAGGTGATCTGTGTCAGGAACCAAGGGCAAAGAGCAAGTATTTACTGTGTATCTTACCACAAGAAGCCCTGGATGGCTCCATGTCCTGGGCTGAAGTGGAAGGGCTTCTTTGAGCCAGGAGATAAAAGCAACAATAAGAGGGGCCTTTTGTGTTCATGATTTCCTGGGTGGTTTGGTAGGTCTCTGTTCTTACAGGATGCAGATGGTGTGGAACCCTCCATCACCTCATTCTATAAGGAGGCTACCAGATCTCTCAGACGCCAGGGTTTCTATAAAAATTGGGGAGAGGGTTCTGTGGTTTGAATATTTTTGTCCCCTTCAAAACTCACGTGTTGGAAACTTAATCCCTGATGCAATAGCACTTCATGGTGAGGCTTAATGGGAAGTGTTTAGATCATGAGGGCTCTGTAGATTAAGGCCACCATACAAAGGGCTTATGGAAGTAGATTTTCTCTCTTTTCTGCCATGCGAAGGTCAGCGTTCAGATCCCATAGAAGAATGCAGTGTTCAAGGCACCATCTTGGAAGGAGTCAGCAGGCCCTCACCAGACATCACATTTGCCAGCACCTTGATCTTGGACTTTCCAGCCTCCAGAACTGGGAGAAATACATTGTTATTATTTATAAATTACCCAGTCTCATATAGAATCACAAAACAGACTAAGACAGAGGACACAGCAAGCTTCAGTTTTCGCCCTTCCCCCCCTTGCAATTAGACAAGTACAAGCAGAAAAAAACCACTGAGTTTGTTTTATTGCTGTGCTGATACTGAGTGGAGGAGGAAGGAGATAAGAGCTTGCCTTTTCTCACTGTGTGCAACATCTTCCAAAATTCAGCAAAGAAGGCATGAAGCAACCTAAGCCAGGCTGGTCCCCCTGGCTGTGGGGAAAAGGTGAGGGGCCCGTGGATATAGACTGGTATGTTTCCTGTCACCTGTGATTGCGAGATGTCATAGGGGCCTTTTCTTGTCTTTGCTCAAAACAAACAGCATGGACATCAAAGGAAGCAGTGAAACTGTGGGCTATGCTACATTTTAGAAATCTGCTATTTGGAAATCTGCAGATCTGAAAAGTCAGGGATTTCTCAGAAAGATCTGACATACAAGTGCTGCCCAGACAAGGAGCTGACTCATCAGGAAGTGTGGGGAACCTTGACGCAAAGCCTTGAACCACACGTTTCCCCTCTGAACTTTGTAGACACTTTTGTTAAGCCCTGGGTAAAACAGTGGGATGACCGGTTTCTACCCCTACCCTACAGTGACTATATAGATCTCTTCCATAGGCCCATGCCAGGTGGTAAGCTTCCCAGAAAGAATTTATTAATGGGTCTGTTTAGGGATTCTCAAACAGAAGACCTTAGAGGAGGACACAGTAGCTATTTTTGTGTGTGGAAGTCCAGGAACCCCAAACCCTGTCCCTAATCAGGCAGTTGGGTGGGAATGGTGTGGTTAATGAATGTGATAGAACAGATGGTGGGGAGTTTCCTGTGGAAGCCATCACTGAGGAAGTCTCTCTACTTCATGGTTGGAGCAAAGCTTTCCAGGGATAAAATAAGACCCAAAGTTTGATGGGGAAATGAAAAAGCAACCGTTCCCTAATCCCCACCTCACTCCCATCTCTCCAAGTTTTTCCACCTGAGTTTCCCAAGCAGAGCAGTAATGGGTCCCACTGATACCAGGTCATGGGAGAGGGTCTGGCTGTGCTCACTGCCATACAAAGCTCAGTAGCAGGGCCTCTGAAGCTCTGCAATCCAGCTGTGCTACTGGCTAGCAGTGGGACCCACAGCAAGTTACTTTGCCTCTTCTGCCTCGGTTTCCTCTTACTATCAAAAGATAGTAAAATAGAAGCACTATTCACAAGAGCTAAAAGGTGGAAGCAACCCATCAATGGATGTATAGATAAATACAACCAAATATAGCCACACGAGGGAATATTATCCATCCTCAAAACGGAAGAAAATTCTGACACATGCAGGAACATGGAAGAACCCTGAATACATCACACTAAGTGAAAAGACAAATATGTATGATTCCACTTACATGAAGCATCTAGACTAGTCAAATTCATAGAGACCGAAGGTGGATGGGGTTGCTAGGGGCTGGGGAAAGGGAGAAACCGGGACTTATTGTGTAATGGGTACAAAGTTTCAGTTGTGCAAGAGGAAGAGTTCTGAGATAGTTGGTGTTGAAAGTTGCAAAACAATGAATGTACTTGATGCCACAGAACTGTACACTTACAAAGCATTAAGATGGCAATTGTACGTATATTTCACCACAATTTTTTTTTTTGAGACAGACTCTCACTTCATTGCCCTCAGTAGAGTGCTGTAGCATCATAGTTCACAGCAACCTCAAATTCCTGAGCTTAAGCAATTCTCTTGCCTCAGTCTCCCAAGTAGCTGGGAGTACAGGTGCCCACCACAACACCCAACTATTTTTATTTATTTTTTATTTTTTTTGAGACAGAGTCTCACTATGTCACTCTCAGTAGAGTGCCAGGACATCATAGCTCACAGTAACCTCAAACTCTTGGGCTTAAGCAATTCTCTTGCCTCAGCCTCCCAAGTAGCTGGACTACACTACTTAGGGTGCCTGCTACAACGCCCGGCTATTTTGTTGTTGTTGTTCTCATTGTTGTTTAGCAGGCCCAGGCCAGGTTCAAACCCACTAGCCCTGGTCCATGTGGCAGGCACCCTAACCAATGAGCTACAGGCACAGAGCCCACTTAGCTATTTTTAGAGACAAGGTCTGGCTTTGGCTCAGGCTGGTCTCGAACCTGTGAGCTCAGGTAATACATCCGCCTCTGTCGTCCAGAGTACTGGGATTACAGGTGTGAGCCACTGCACCCAGCCTTTCATTACAATTTTTCTTTTTTTGAGACAGAGTCTCAAGCCATCACCGTGGATAAAGTACTATGGCATCACAGCTCATAGCAACCTCCAATTCCTGGGCTCAAGCGAGTCTCTTGCCTCCACCTCCCAAGTAGCTGGGACTATAGACGCCCGCCACAACGCCCAGTCACTTTTTGGTTGCAGCCATCATTGTTGTTTGGCGGGCCCAGCTGGATTCGAACCCGCCAACTCAGGTATACGTGGCTGGCGCCTTAGTCTGTTGAGCCACAGGTGCCGAGCCTCATTACAATTTTTAAAAATTAAAATAAATAAATAGATAAAGGAGGGTTATATTAGTACCTACCACATAGGGCGATTGTGAAGAGTAAATGAGTTGATTCACTGGTTTTCTACCGGCGAGCTCCCTCCACTCCAGAACCAGAAGGGAACATTTGGCAATGTTTAGAGATAAGAATTGGTGTAACCACTTGAGGGGTGGTGCTGCTGGCACCTAGCAGGTAGAGGGCAGAGATGGCACTGAACATCCCACAATGCACAGGCCAGTGCCAAGGCTGAGACTCTGCTTACATAGAGGAAGCTGTTGACAAATAGCAGTTGTGATTTGTTTTTCATTTATGTGAAAGGAATTCATCATTCCCTGGAGTCCCAAAGGATCCTCTTCTGGATGCAGAAGCACTCAGGTGGACCACACTCAATGAGAAGGAAGTGAGGGCAAGGGTGATGCCGGGGGCCACAGAGTGAGGCCCTGGGTATGGGCAGGCAGCTGGCAGTTTGTGGTCATCTGTTGGAAATTTTATATTTATTTCCTTAATCAAACTAATTTGGACCATAAGCCCTGGCCTGTCATCATTGGTGTGTCCTCCTGTGCACACCCGTCCAAAAGGGAGCAAAGACTCTGGAGTCTGCTGCAGAGCCGGGTATCAAGGGAGCCTCCTTTGGCCTTCTGCCTGCCCAGGGCTATCACCAGGGCGGCTCCTCCCTACTTGTGTGGTCCTGGGAAGGCTGAAGTCACCAGCATTGCTGCTTCAGTGCCCAGGAGTTTGCTGGTCCGGGTTCCAGCCTCCTGCCTTCCATGGGTCCATTTTCCTCTCTGACACGGAGGGGTCTGGCCAGCTCCCACGGTTATGAGGACCCTGCAGCCCTCCACCCCCTGCTCAAATGGGAAGTCTCTCTCCTCTCTCTCAACTTAATTCCATCAGAGAGGACGCGGGCTCTGTCCTCTGGCACTGGCCTCTCAGCAGAGGTCATCTCAGCTCCCAAGCCCTTTAGCCTGGAATCTGTGACGTGGGTCCCGGTTCTGCAAGTGCCTGGCTCCTGTGACAGCTGGCTCCTTCCGGGGTTCTGCCAAGAAGGGCTAGGAGGAAACTGTAAGGGACGAGGAGGGCAGAGGGACGCTCGCTCCACCCAAGGCCTTTGAAGCGGAATCCGGCCTCCAGCTGTTTTTTCCACCCTCCTCCAGTGTCAGCTGTGTTGTGCCGCCTCAGAGGTGCACCGAACTCCGGACACAGCCCAGGGCCCCTCCAACCCTTCCCTTGGCTCCCCCAGCTCTGGGCCATCACCCTCCCTGATACCTCGGGGGTCCCATTCCAGGCCCTCAGGGTCCCTCACCTTACCCCCCGCCACATCTCACCGGGTGTCTAGCTGTGGTCCTGACTAGGGTGCGGTTGGCACGCATCCCTCATCCCATTGTGTCCCGAGAGGCCACTGTGGTTCCCTCACGAAACAGCCCGGAGTGGAAACGACCATGTTGGGCTATTGGAACACCAGGCCCCGAGCTTCCCTGACGCCGCGCTGTGCCCTGCCGAGGCTGCGCGCCCGGCTTCCTCCGGAGAGGAACAGGCCGGGGCCTAACCACATCCAGAGCCATCCTCACAGTCCACGCGAAGCCTCAGGTGACACTCAGTGAAACGATGAAAATAAAGCACTTTGCACAACACCGATTCTATAAGACCGGGGATCTGTGAAGGGACAGTGTTGATTTTTTGGTTTCTGACTGTAGAGCTGCTGTTTCCGGGAGGAAGAGTCCGAGCCTACGTGTGAATCAGAAAGGGCGAGTGGCCGGGGAACAGCCGGTGCGTAGACCACTGATTCAAACAGCTTCCAAGAGCCTGCCATTCACTCCCTTTCCATCCTTCCCCTCTCTTCTGGAACCCGGGGTCTCAGTTGCATCCCCGCCCCGCCACCCGGACGCATCCCGAGCGCAGCCTCCCAGGCTGGGCTGAGCGCCTGCTGCCACCTCGTGGCCGTTTGCGTGAGGCACACTAGAGAGGCGGGGGGGGGGGGGGGGGGGGGGGGGGGGGGGGGGGGGGGGGGGGGGGGGGGGGGGGGGGGGGGGGGGGGGGGGGGGCGGAGCGGGGGGGGGGGGGGGGGGGGGGGGGGGGGGTGTGGTGTTGCGCAACCGCAAATGTCGTGACGGGGCCGGGGGGGGGCGGGGGGGCCCGGGGGGCGGGGGGGCGCCTCCGCCCGTCCACCCACTCACCCCCCGCCGGGCGTGAACTGGCATTTGTGTTGAGTTCGCAACCCCCGCCGCCACGCACCACCACCACCACCCCCCCGCCCCCCCCACCCCCCCCCCCCCCCCCCCCCCCCCCCCCCCCCC